>VCMS01000516.1:0-21386 GCA_022539475.1 Gracilaria domingensis | reverse complement strand
GTTTGCCTCTATATGTGTTAGAGAGCGTCTTTAGGCGCTAGTGTTCGACTCAGCGGCGCACGAAGATGGGGAGCAGGAACATGTTTTGCACGCAAACTTAATGATCTTGTGATTGCACTGATATATGGCTCTTCGCCACCAAACAAACGGTGCTCCCTCACACTGTTGAAAATAGTTCACGTTCTCGACATTCGTCGATGTTTGGTGGTAATAGCAGCGCATTACCCTGTGATTCGTACTGACCCGAAATTGTGTACATCAAATCTTTAGTTTCTTCATCCCTGAACGGGCTACAGTAATGAGATAGATGGCTCTTAAATTGCTCAATAAATGTGGTTGTGTCTGTAGGACACGGAACAAGATTCAAGAGGTAGGCTGCAAAGGGATGTTGTCTAGCAGAAAACTCTTCATGCTTCTGTTACTTCTTGCTTCTCCTTGCTTCCTTTTACACGATTGAAATACGTCCAAAGCTCCTGCTTCCTAGAAGGGCTGAGATGCTTTTCTGAAGAAGTATTGCAAAGGTTTTTCTCACGTTCCAATGTTGGAGAGAGTAAATGAGCTATTGAACAGCTGTCATTCTCCCAGTGTCACAAATACTAACGAAGGACAAACAAGATCCTCCAGAAGTTCCGCGCTTCCTCCAAAAGCTTACCATGTTTGATAGCACTGTCTAAAGAAAGCGATCGATTTTCCTCTGCGCTTAGTGACCGAGTCCTGTACATCGTAGTTTGGTATCGAATTCTTTAACGTCCTTCGTCAGGACAAGATGACATCGTATATAGGACTTCAAAATATTCTCAACGACGGCAATTCTGGTGACACAATGTTCTCGAGATAAGATGGCAGAAGTTTTTGTCAGATCGTCATCTTTGCCTCTTTTCGCTCGGGATCGCAAAATGCCTCTGTTACGGAGGTGTGGTTCTGTTCATCAATCATATTTTTCATCGTAGATAACAACAATTTTTGATTTATAGTTTTCGTCAGAATGTGGGCAATACGAGAAACAACCGCTTTAAGCCACTGATTCTTTTCAAATTCTTCTATAAGAATATCCGAAACGCGGGCCTGATCTTGGACGCAGACAAGTTCTTTTTACTTCAACGTAAGAGCCTTTCTAGCATTTGGACAAGCTTGAGCGTTATCGTTCACAATGCCACAAATGCGCTTCATTCTCCCGAGCGGCTCTACACCGTTCTGAATGACCTACGTTTCTGCTCAAGTAGTAGAAGTGGATCCAGTGAACGCAGATTCAATGAAAGAGGTGAGTTGCCGCGACTTTTTTCCTGCCCTTCACTCCGAAGGAGAACATTAAGAACAGTAAGCCTTTTAATTAAGCAAATAAAGGCCTGTTTTTGTAATAAAACAAGCCAAAAAGGGGAATTCTGTTTAATTAAGGAAATCAAAGATCCTTAGCCCAGGGCTTGCTTCAAAATAGGAAAAGAACCAAGGAGCGGCCTGGAGCCCATCGGCTTAACCCTTAGCTTAGATGCCAGGGGTTTGCCCCAGTTATTAGATTAAGACTTAGATCACCGACAAGATGTCAGGTGAGATAGTTGCATCTCGCGACGAATCAAACGCCAGAGATACAACCGTCGTACCCAATGATTCCCATCGCAAACAAAGGCAACTCAATCATGAAGCTTATACTACTTCCCGTCTGTGTTCTGCAAAGTGGAATATTGTCTGTTCGCTTTGGAAATTAAGCTAGTTTCTGGGCTATCTGGAGCGCGCGAGGGGGTGGCAGAGGCTGGCACTCAAAAAATTAAGAAATTTTGGAATATTAAATTCCATCCCTTGCAGGTTAATGTTGGGGTCTCCTAGTTTTTGTAGAGGTTCTACTTCGCCACACCACCCCATCCACTCTTTTCCGCGACCCTCTCCCAAATCTGCGCTTGTGCTAGTTTGCGTTTTCAATTTTCGTTGTGTTGGGATGCAAATCGCATCTCATCCCAGCTCAATGATCCCACCGTTCCTTCCCATCCAAATCGGCCTCATTTTTTACTCAATGTTTGCCAGTCACGCTTTCGGATCCTCCCTCCCCGTCTCCCAACAGTTATTTTGTAAAAGCACGGGTGGCAACGCTCCCCAACCCCGTACACCTCCGTCGCCCAAAAACGGCCTCCCATTCTTTCTCATCCTTCTCTCCTCCTGCAACCTCAGAATCCAGTCCATCATCTGCAGCGCCATGCCCTACTCTAAAATTAATTCAAAACTGGAGCCCCGATGGCCTCCTGCGGTACCTCTTCCATCACCTTCCTCGTTTCCTTACGCGTCTTTTTCAGAAAACTCTTCTTGTCCTCGAACCTACCACCCTTTGTCTTCGGTGTCACAAATGACCGCTTCTGTGCCGCAACACTTCTCGCACGTCCCATCTCTGCCTCTCCTTCCATATCAAATTTCAACCTCCCCTCTTCCACCAACCCTTGCCTCCTGCCGAACTCTTCCGCCACCTTCTCCACCACGTCGATCAGTTTCTTAAGGACCATATTCTCCTCGTGCAACTGTTCATGGTCGCTTCCCGCACAATATAATATGCAATACACATTACATTTCATCTCCATCCGTTTTACCGGCAAAGAACAGCGCAGGATCAATATCCCTTCAACAAAAAACTCACTACTAGCCCCATTCAGCAGCACGCCGCCCATTTCACTCACACTCCCGACGATGCAATAGTATAATAACAAGCCCGAACAGCCCTAACTTGCCTTTATTTTTGTTGCCAAAAAGAATCTCTCTGTATTTTTGCTTCAATCTCCAAATAGTCTTCAATCTTTAACTTGTCGGCAAACAACACAAAAGTTTTTGTAGCTCTGGAAAGGAAACACAGGATCCCAGAATTTCCACAGGACTTCGAGCAAGAGAGACCGGTGCGAGCAACGACGCGGGTCGTGCGCTGTGACAGTAGTTTACTGATGCGGATAGATGTTCCACCAGTAGACGTTGGCAGTAGATAGAACGGTCAGCGACGCTAAGTAGTGCTGCAGCCCGGGAAAACTCTTCTAAAATAAACAAATATCGATGTCCAAGTGATGGCCTATATCGACAAGAAAAGATGCAACATCGACACGCTGTACAAATCCCTTAGCTGTATCGCTCTCGTACCTTCTATTATGACAACCTCTACCTTCGGTTTTACCTCTGTCTTTACTCCATCACCATTTGTTCTCTTCTTTGCAAATATACGTTCTTCATCTACCACTTGCTTGTCGTATGACATCTGAACCGTCTTCGCAATGGCTTTATATGCGCCTTTCTGCCGTCCAATGGCGTAGGGAGCTTACCATTCCTAGCGTATTCGTTGCACGTATTTAAAACAGAGAGCACCCACCAAATCGATAAGGTCCATGCCATAAGCTGCAAGCAAAACCTTTTGAGCTATTCGACCTTCTGATCTTGTTTCATGCTTTCTCGTCACCTGAATTTGTCCCCTTTTTCTTATCAGAGTTCTTATCGGATGCTCTCCTGTACAATTCTCCATCTTTCACTAGTTAGTGCCCACTAATTATCTTTCTACAATATCATTAAATAGTTTTTTAACCACCTTGCCTTGACCAAGATTACTCTCTCATCGAACGATGAGAACACTTTAAAGCTGCCTTCAGTGATTTACAATTCTCTTTCAAGTTTTGCAAGACAGCTTTGTTTCTTCTCACTGGTCGTTGTTTCCGAGAGCGCCATGCAATAGTTGTTAATTGTTGTTATGACATATGCATCAGCTATAGGATCGTTAGAAACATGGTTGGCGAATGTTGATTGCTGGTCAAGCGTGAAGGATGAGTGGTAACGGCGGAATGGGGAGGATTGTAAAGCAGAAATGTTTGGCTGTGCCCTAAAGCAGCTGTGAACTGTTTCAGGCGATTTATTATATATGTCTGTTCTACAGTTGAATGAAGACTTCAATCATTCGTGCCGTTATGAAAGGTTTATGATAGAGTTGGTTGTGTGTTTTTAGAAGACGTATACACGCAGAGATTGGAATTCAATTGAGCAGGACGATGCAAGTAGCTGCAGATTGTTTTTGTTTTGTGTAGCAGAGACATGGTTTACATGTGATGAATTGCGGGATATAAGTAGTGCGACAGGACGAGCTCCTGTGCGCTTGCTCTCGTGAAAAGCACGGCAAGCACAATAGCTCGGATGCTGTATGGCAGTTAAAAGTGGAGTGTTATAGTTTTACTTCTGGCTTGAATTTTGAAATGAAACTCAACGACGCTTATAAGAGCGAAGATTTCGAGCACTGGAGTCTTTTCAAAAGCACAGAGAAGAACTCGCAAGAGCGTAGAGTCACCACTGCGCACGACCAACGTTGGTGCTCTTCACTTGCCAAATGCGGGCAAGAGCGAAATGTACGTGCACGCACCGACGCGCACCTGTACACATCTTGTACTGAAAAGGGCCGAAAGAGAGGCAGCACAGCTACGCCACGTGCGCGCCACCCGCACAGCGCCGCTGTGCGCTCGGAAACAATCTATCAAACAGCGCCCATTCGCATCGGCGGTCTCGCTCGCCGCGCGCTCGCGAGCTGCTCATCGCTGCCAGCCGAACGCCATGGGCGCCGCCTCCTCAATGCACGCCCCACGCCGCCGCGTGGGAGCCTAACATTTTGCAAGTGCAGAGAGTCACCGGCCTGTACCGCGCCGTGCTGCGCACGTCGCGCGACTGAACCATTGACTACTGCATGTGAGTCAAGGAGTGCGGGCAGATTCAGCAGCGCTTTCCAGCCAACGCTTGCGGAGAATGGTATGGAGGAGCTTTTTAGTATGAGACATCCGGATCCTTACATTCCGATCTATAAGCCGGGCTCTTCTAGCTATCAACAAAATGTGCCGCCGCCTCCGGAGGTATGTTTTGCCTTTTGACTGCGCGCCGCTGCCGTCCTCATTGCGTGCTGCTGCTAACTCGCTTGCGTTCGATTCTGTGTCACTGTTTTGTTAGCTTACCCACAGTTCATGCCCCCACCGCATGAAGCAATTCAGTAGTTCCGTACCAAAGATTCAACGGTAGATCAAGACCAAAGTGCTTCATCAACGTTTTTGTCATCTTGTACACATCATCTTTGACCACACCATCCCCGCCGCTTCCCCTCTGCGAATCCCCGCGAAGCTCTTGAAAAAACAAAAACCACAATCATTGGTGCTAGATCTTCAACAGCTTATCCTTGCGCGCAGGAACAGCTCTCTTCCCATCCGTACTCCAATTCACCGTGAACACCTCATCACTATGTCCAGGCAGATCCATCTTCAATTTCTTCGTCCCCATATCCCAAACCTTGCAGGTACTATCCTTCGAACCACTCATCAACAACCGTCTATCCGCCGACCAAACCACTCCATTCACGGCCGCAACATGCCCGCGGAACGTGAAGCAAAAATTGCCAGTCTTGGCATTCCAAAGTCTCACACTCTTATCAAACTGGCCGACGCGATATAATGTCCATACGGACTTAACGCCACGCAGTTGACCGGCTGCTGATGGCCGGTCATGTGCAAATGGGCTGTATGCCCTCAGAGTAAAATCATCAGAACCACTTACCCTAAGTTCCTTCTTGCCCGTACTTTGCGTCTTCATCTTTTCAAAGCGCTCCAACGCTTCTTCTTGCGACAACTTGACCGGCGTGTATCCGTTCTGCTCGTCCAGAGATGCAAACGCATCGCATATGAGCACGTAGTTGGTAGAAACCGTGATGGAATTCACCGAGTGAGCATGTGCATTTATAGTAGACACAGGATGGCCCGTATCATACCGGCCATCCTGTGTCTACTGATGATCAGCACTCCAGATCTTTATACTACGATCTTGAGAAGCAGAATAAATAGAACCGTCTCCACTCTACCCAGCAGTCGTGACGGCGGTAGTATGTCCCGCGATCATCTTGACCGCGCTCATGCTAGCCCCGTTCCAAACTTCGACGTTGCATCTTTCGAAGCAGACACAACCAAACAACATCGTTCATCCAAATGATACGGCTTCCAACACAAATCTGCCACCCATTTGCGATAGGAAGCCAAGCTCTTACCGTTCCCTTCTCAACGTCCCAGATCCACACCCGACCTTCCTTCGAAGCAGAAGCCCATCGACTCCCCTCTGGGGATAACCCCAACGCCAGCACCCAATCGCGATGATCGATAAAAGAAAGCTTCGGCAACTACGCCTTCGCACTTCACAATCTGACGCTAGTATCGCCAGACCCCGTCGCTATCAAACGACAATCCGGCGAGAAAACACGTCACCAAAACCGCCTCCTTGTGTCCCGGTAAGCTTGAACTACACCTCAAAACAGACTACATGCGAAACAACAACAGCGGCACAAATTCCAGCTGCGCCACGCTCTCTCTCACATGCGAAGCAGCCTTCAAAGTGGCTTCCAAGCTTCGGTCACTGGCTTGCGCGAAGATCGCAGAAAGAATTCATACGGCAACGGCGTGTCATTGTTCAGAAGGTGGTTGAGGAATCCCGCGAGCTGCTTGGGCGCGGAACCAGGTTTTACGTCAAAGACAGCGCGTAGGGGGTCGACCTCTTGCGAGAAAAGCTGCACGAGTGGGCTTGAATGCGCGCGCGGCGCGTCGTCGGCGCCATCCGACTGCACCGCGCGCCGCCCAACCCGGCGAAGAGGACGGCGCAGAAGCAGACGCAGTATGGAAGACTCAACGACGACGACGCCGTGCACATGGCAAGTGACGCGTGTATTCGAGCAGGCATTCACAGCCGTAGCGGCCCCAGCCTGTGGCTCACTTGCCGCGGAGGCGTCTCGCGACACCTCCTCCAGCCGACTATTGGTGATGATCGCAACTGCCCATTTACGTGCTGACCTTCGCAGTCCGCCATCATCTGCCGATGCCGCGCCGCTGTCACGCGACGCGTCGCACCCTCAAGGTGTGCGTGCGGCCGCTCGCAATGAAGGCGACGTACTTCCTCCCGCCGCTTCCGTCGCTTCGGACCGGGCGTTCTCACGCCACCATGCACGCTCTCCGTCGCATCGCCCTCATTCCCCCCAGCCCCGCACGCCGTGCCTGCCTGTAGAGCGCCGCGACCGCTCATGCTGCCGGCGCTCACCGACGCGTTGCGCGACGCGCAGCTCACGTTGGCGATTTTCGGCGCCGTCAGGCTGTCGCTGGGCGTCTGGCAACGGGTAACAGCGCCTGAGCTGGTTTCCTCGCGCACGACGAAGGAAGATTATCCACATCAGTTGTGGGCCAGATTTCCTTGCATTTTGACCACTGTATAGCGCGATCACCCACGCGCATCTGTGTGCTGCCTGCTTGCCGCTGCTGTTCTCCTCTGTGCTTGTAGTGTCTGGCTTGTCGTCGCACGAGCGACAGCACTACGACCGGTTGCCGTGAGCCTGTTGCGCATGTGCGATCGATTCGTCGCGCACGGCCTATGCTCTCCTCAGACAGAGCCTCGAACCGTGATCCAGCGTGATTCGCAGGCGACACAACAAGGCTACGTCCTTCTTGGAGGCGCCCCGAGCCAGCCTGGCGTCGGCGTCGGCCCCCATCGGCGCCGTTGTGAACGGCAGCGCATTAAGTTCGTTTCTCGCCTTGTTTAGCGGGCTAGCAATGCCCGACAGCTGCACCAAGCAGGTGTTGATCGCCACGCCGCGAACGCGCCAGCGGCGACGGCGTGAGCGGCATGGTCTGCAAAGGCAAGCTGTCCGTGGTGAAAAACACGCTGCGCAGCAGCAGCGGCTTGTCCGACGCGTCCGATGAAGACGCGCTGCATGGCGGCGACGAAGATGGCGACAGCGAGCGGCTGGACGGCGTGCGCACGGGCGACACGGAGTACGGCGAGTCAAGCTGTGCGCGCGAGCGCGCTCGAGCTTGCGCGGGAGGGCAAGACGGTGAGTGCGAGGCGCTTGCAGAGAAGGAGGAGGAGAAGGAGATTGAAAGAATGATGACGGGCGAGGAAGAGAAGCTGAGGGAGGGAGAGGAGGGCGCGTTTATTGACGGCGACCGGGGCACGCAGTGCATGTTGCGGAGGATGTGGCTCGCGACGCAAGGCGAAAAAGCGGCACGCGCGGGCAGCGTTGGCGCGTTAGCATGGAGCGCCAAGTGGGCGGGTGCGTGTGGGG
Organism: Gracilaria domingensis; assembly: GCA_022539475.1. NCBI lineage: Eukaryota > Rhodophyta > Florideophyceae > Gracilariales > Gracilariaceae > Gracilaria > Gracilaria domingensis. The sequence goes on along the minus strand of VCMS01000516.1, from coordinate 13,312 downwards.
GCTGGGGGGGCGGCGTCGGAAAGCTGCGGACAGGCGAGAGTGGCGGCGCGCTACGCAGCGCAAGCTCAACAAGTTAGTGCGCAGCATTTCAGTGGGAGAAATTCCACTTGCTTTCAGTCGCGCCTTGCTGCCCTCATTGGTATACAAAGGTATTGCACCAGTACCAACCAACTGTGTACAAAAACGCGTGTGCGGCTATTTACATCATGGCTACAGACGTTGCTCTCCCTTAAACAGTTTGTATTGTTGCTGTGTTATTCACAGACACTACGTTAGCGTTTGACTGCCCCCGCGCGCGGCCATGTACATGCTTTCAGATACATTATGCACGAGCGAGGTTCTTGTAGCGGCGCAGCTGCCACTGACGTACAATGTTCCACCCAGCCCCCATGTTGTACTCCTCCCCCGCGCCAAACTCACTCCCCGCCTCAGTCTTCATCTCCACTTGTTCCTTCAGGTGCACCACTCGCTCGCCTTTCATTTGCTCCTGCCGCACGTCTCCAGCGTCATTCTCATCGCTGCTATCAGCACCCTCAGTCTAGTACGCAGAGCACGCGATTGTTTAAGCCTGCAGCGGCGGCCCTGGAGACGAAAATTGTGATGGCGACGGACTTCACATTGAACAGCGAGAGAGCGGCTGCAGGTTCCTGACACATGTAATCAAAGCGCAACAAGAGGGTATTTCTGAGGGTGGTGCCCTGCGTGCCGCCCATCGCGCCAAGCGCCCAAGATGCAACATCCACAGTCCGGTTGCCACACGTCAGCAACTGTGGAGAGCAGCGGTGTTCGCGACAGATTCAGCGGCGGCCGGCGCGACAGACGCATCAGTTGCTTGCGATATAGCTCCGTGCCGTCTGACATGACGGCGCGACATACGCGCAATAGTTTGGACGCGGGCATCACCGCGGGGACCATAGCGAGTGCAGCGGCGGAGGCGAGATCGGGAACTGAGACCATGAAGACGGCAGCAGCTGGTTCGATGTGGCACAGCGGCGTCATAGCAGGCGGCACGCAGCCCACCGGCCGTGGTCTTGGCAAGATTAGTCACCAGCACACCGCCTCTGTCGTCGCGTTGACACACCGCGCGCGGCCATGAGTGCGCGTGGTTCGAATGGCCGGCGAACAGCGCGACAGCGATGATGTCTGCCCCGGCGCGCGCGCCCAGCCGCGTCGCGTGGCTCTTTGTGTCTGGTGGTCTTGAGCTCGCGAGCGGCGCGCGGTGCGCGACAAGCCAGTAGTGCGCAAGTTGGCCGCGCTGCGGCGCCGAGAAAAGGAGGGGTGGCAGCCCTCGAAATCCACAAAGCCGCGGATTGCACTTCTAGCACAAGCCTGGATCTTACGGTGTCGATGCGCTGATCCATGCAGCCCGGCGACGGTAGCAGAGCCGAGAGATGGCAGAGAGGCTCGTCATGCAGCGCAGCGACGAGAAAGAGCGCGGTGACGAAGGCGGCTGGCTACGGCGGTCAAGGAGGGACGATAAAGGCGAAGAATATGCCGACAGTGGCGGTGAAACCATGATCATATGCAAATCGCACGGGTACGGCGGCGGTATGAGCGCAATCGTAAGCGAAGCATGCAGCGACGGCGGCCGTGGTGTATACGACCAAGAGCAGAGAACACGGCAATGGCGGCGGAGGTGGATCCACCAAGGTGCGGTAGCTGCGGCAGCGTGATCAAGATGCGGTACCTACGGCGGCGCGATCAAAGTGCGGTAGCTACGGCAGCGCTATTGGGGAGCGGTAGCAAAACTAAACTCATAAAGAACGCCGCAGAGACCAGCATCGCGAGAGGAGAGCGACGCGAGTTCTACGGCGCAACGACGCCCCGCCTGCAGGAATGGCGCCGCGCGCTCCATGGGCGGCGCGGAGGTTTGCTGGCGATGGGTTGTTGCAGGCGGGTGTCATCAAATATGTCGTAATGTCATTCTGTCGTATTGGCAGCGCGCGAGATCAAGTTGTGTTAGGGTCGCTACCCTAACACAACTCGACCGCCCTGCCCGCGGGCACGTTACGTTTTGGCTGGATATGCGTGCGGTGTGTGTTTTGGGAGGTCTGTGGACGCTACCAGAATGAGGCGAAAACGAGCCCGCGGGCGGGGGGGGTCGGTCGTGTTAGGGTAGGTACCCTAACACGACCGGACCCCCCCGCCCGCGGGCATGAAATCGCACATTTTTGAAAAAATCGGCCAAAACGTGCCCGCGGGCGGGGGGGTCCGTTCGTGTTAGGGTAGCTACCCTAACACGAACGGACCCCCCCGCCCGCGGGCATAAAAAAGCACATTTTTTAAAAAACCGGCCAAAACGTGCCCGCGGACGGGGGGGTGCGGTTGTGTTAGGGTAGCCACCCTAACACAACCGATCCCCCCCACGCCGGCGGGCACGTTCTGGTCACATTTTCGCACCATGCCGAGACCTCCCAAAACCCCTTCCTCAACACTTTTTGCACTCATTACCATGCACCCGCCCGCGAACACGTTGGCACCGCTGTCTACGTAGATTGGCGGGATGGCAAAAAGCTGTACATTAATTAGAGTATATCTTGAGTATTAGGAGCGCTTCAAAACGCATGAATGGAGAGCGCTGCCATTGTTCGCATAAATCTACGTCCACCAAAACCCTTTGCTAGAAGGAACATTTTGAGGCCATTCTGTAGCGTTTTGATACCTCCCAAAACCCAATCGGTTGCATTCCTTGCAACGATTTTGTTGCGAGCTCAGTACAGATCTTTTAGAGATAAATCAACTAGTTTTTTCATCCAATTGATGCTCAACCAGTAACACAATACGCGACCTTGTTACAATTTGTGTAGTTTCTGACACACTACACTATTTAAACTGATCAAAGTGGCGAAGAGACGTACCACCGAAGCGCGCCAACACCCTCACGCACAAAAGTGGTAATGCGCCGGGATGAGATGCATAAAAAAACAGAGTGACGACAGTATGTAGCTACTTAAATACTCGCCACCACTTTTTCCGGTGAAGATACAAATTCTACCGATGATGAAGATAAGGTATTATATAATAGCATGAGCGCTTCCGCTCTAGCGTTCAATTTATATATCTGAATCTAATTTGTTCGTTGTGACGGTCTGACAAACAGCGATGAAGGCCTCCAACGACCATATAATACCGGATTTATAGGGGTAATAGAGCGAGCTCTCTGCGAAACACCATAAATAACTAAATGGAGTCCTGATAGGCTAACTACTACATTATTTTCAGAGGTTTAGAGAACGGGGTTTGTAGCAGCTCTTATATGCTAAATTCATTCAGTATAAAACTCTATGAAACAGAATGGCGACGAGAGTCGTCGCGGAAAGCAAAACAGATGGTAGGCATGAAAACCGTTCAGCCCTGTGTGCTTGAGCTGGTAGCACATGATTATCGTTCCGATTTTGAAATCGTATCGCTTCACCTTCCGTTAACAAGGCCTGTCACCAACAATACAAGAGAAGACATTAATCGACGTGTTGCGGAGATGCCGTAAAAGGCTGCCAATGGTGTTAGTTTTTCTTCTGTTGAGAGTCGAGATAGAACCTCAGACTCCCAGTTCTAGAGCTATGAATTCCTTTCCACGACTTTGTCGAGGAGCGTTAAAGGCTTCAATCTGCCACCGAAGGGACGAAATAGAGTTTTCATTACATCATGCGCCACGATTGCACCTATAACACGTCCAAGCGACGCCCGAGTACTGAGAGAAAACTGTTTTGATTGAAGCCCTGTCCTGCGATCCCTATCAGATTTCAAAGAATTCCTTTACGAAAGGAAAACCATGTCAAGGTTTTTGTATGCTTTGGCCTCCATCATTCAAAGGAGATCGGCCTTTGTGAAGGTTCCATTCAGTGACCTGCCTTTCTTCGACGTGAACAAATCTATATGTAAACCTTTGGCAAAAAAGTTGCATTGCATTGGGGATAGATTTGCGTTTGTAAAGTTGCTGATTTGAGTACGTATCGTTCGAAATAAACGTGACGTGGATGATTCTATTGCAGTGAGTAGCGTCTCTGACTAGAGGTTTTCGATTTCTGGAGTATTAATCAGCTTCAATTTGTCTGGATGCAAGTTGCGTAACTGTTCGAAGAGAGCTCTCCTTGTTCCCAACAGACTGCATGGAAACAACCTCTGGATCAATCCTACCGTCAAGGTGGTTTCGATGAACGACGGAATAAGAGATATGTAATCAGAACGCTTGAGAGTACCGCCTGAGATATACTCTCCCTCGCAAGACATATACTTCTTCCTGCCTCGTCTTTCTTTGCATATTCTAGAATAACTGAGTATGTATCTCTAACGCTTTTGGTTTGGTCTTGAGAGGGTCCAGTGAATGAAGTAAGAATACTACTGCATAAAGATGAGGGAGGGGCCTCGAATCTATGACCGGAGCTCCCCGTTTTGGTCCCATGAAGAGTTAACAGAATGTCTTTAGCCTCAAAAGTATCCGCACGAAAACTTGCAGAGGATGGCACACTCGACTTAGTTGGTCTTCGCCGATGAACTGAAAACTTTCTGCGTGAGATTTAGAATTGGCACCAGGACTTGACGAAGAGATTCTTGAAGGATTTGCATCCTGGACTCGCGTAGAGACTTGCTAGAAACGAATGGCATTGCGTCTGCTTCAGATGCGGAAACCTCGATCAGTGTGGTAGGGAAGTATGCCACTACTGTGAGGTCATCACGGATGCACTCACGGCGAAGCTCGTCCGAGAAGTTGAGAAATATGAGGTGAAGAGGATAGGCGGTAACCGATGTTTGCTTTAGAGTTGTTGAAGACTTATCGGTGTATACCTGCAGAAGACCTACGAAAGATTCACTGTAACTTATTTCTTGGGAGTACCACACTATTCTACTATCCAACGAGCCCATGACCATTTCCTTAAGTTTTGAGGTGGCGTCTCTTGCGATAGAGCCGGACATGGGGTGAGATATTTTCGTGGAGTGGGTCTGAGGTATAGGGTGGAAGAATGTTTTTTCGTTGTTAGCCAACTGGAGCTGTTTCACAAGTGTCTGAACGGGATCTCTCGTGTAGAGGGTGGCGCTGAACTTACATCCTTCTGGCGAGACAGTTCTTCGATTGAAACCGTCCTTTGAAGCGTATCGTTCGAAAATGGCGTTCTTCAGTTCTGTACAGCGCTTGGAACTTGTTATGGTCTCGTTGAATCGCTTTTGCGAGAATCGCGGGTCCCGAAGTAGCCCAATTAGCTCGTCTGCCTCACGATGACCAAGGTTGGAAGCTACTGAAGCCAGACAAACCGTGAGATAATCCATATGCAAATCACCGAGGGCCTCCTCAGAAGGCACTGGGCGGGAACTGCTTCCGTGTTCTCGCTCTAATGACGCGGGACCCGGGGAAGGAGAAACACAATGCGTATTGTCCGGAATGGGAGGGGCGCACGGAGTGTGGTCAACGATGTCCTCGGACACCGGAGGCTCGGGAAGGCGAAAAGGGGCAGTGACCGTTTCGGAAGATGCGGCCGCGTACGCGGAAAGCTTGAGACGCTTGCTTCTCCGAATGGGCCGCCTATTGTCGTCTTCCAGCGCTGCTTTCAGACGAAACGGGCAATGGTTGACATGCTGTTGAAGAGATAAGACTCCTCGGCGAGTAACGAAGGGGCACCCACGCTTCTTATGTGTACAGTAGTAGACCATGGGAAGAAGAAATGAACGAGAAACGACGACAAAGACTTCAAGGGAAGGTCGTCCGAAGGGAGAAGGAGGTCGAGCGACAGTCAAGATCGACGTCATGCTGAGAACGGAGAATATATTTTGAGTTTAAATCACGTGCTTTCGTTCAAAAAGGAACGTAGGTACACGTCGACCTCAACACAAGGGTGTACTTCTCGTAATATCTACCACTGGTTATAAACCTGTGGTTTTCCAACGTTGTAAGCTGTACACCTGTCCAATCTCGCACAGAAAAATAAATCTCTTCCTTCCGCCGCCGCCGCCGCGCCTCCGACGTCCGACCTTCCGTCACCGTCGTGATCCGTGCCATCCACATCCTCGCGTTATACTCCGCTCCGTCCTTCTTTTTTCCTCCCTCTACTTTATGGAGGCTCCTTAAAGTAGAGGGCGGAAAAAAGAAGGACGGAGTCATCCGTATCTCACGGATGTATTCCGTGCAGTCTATTCGTACGTTCTTCCATATCTCTCCACGTATCTTTGCTCTAAACTAACCAATCCTCACCACGTTTCTTCGCGCTCTGCGACATGCAAACGGCAGGAAATAAGCTAATCACCCTCAACTTCTTCTATTTGCTCAAGATATAGAACGAGTTGAAGGGTGAAAACGGGAACCTGGTAACCCAAAGAGACGACTGTAAGTACGCGACCAATGGTTCATTTCGTTGCGCCATAGGCTCTAGTTTCGCCTCTTGCGCTACTTTTCAAAAGTAGCGCAAGACGCGAGAAGCTAGAGCCTATAGCGCAACAAACCAAGTTGGTTTCTTGGCGATCTTGGATCTCTGACTGTTCGGGATAGACGATTCTGGTACTTGGTTGGGACATAGGCTGCTTTCTCGTTTATCGCATCTTGCGGTATGTTTGCTGCATGGGCATTCTTGGTGTCCTTGCTTGTGAGTTCTCGCTTCGACACCTTTCGCGCTTTACGATGATGGTGGGCTGGTAATCTAACCGATCCCTTTCCTTCTTCTTCTTCCTTTTGCGAGTTACTAGGTCCTTCGACTTTTCTAGCGCAACGTTTCTGTTCTGTTTCATCAATGGTACGTTCTATCGCATTTCAAATGTACCCAACGGAGCATTGACTAACTTATGGATACTCTCTGCTTGCGTATACAGGTAAACGACCAATTTCATTTCGTCTCTCAAGATCGATGTCTGACTGTTCGGGATAGGCGATTCTGGTTCTTGGTTGGGACATAGGCTGCTCTTTCGTTTATGGCATCTCGCGGTATGTTTGCTGCATGGGCATTCTTGGTGTCCTTGCTTGTGAGTTCTCGCTTCGACACCTTTCGCGCTTTACGATGATGGTGGGCTGGTAATCTAACCGATCCCTATCCTTCTTCTTCTTCCTTTTGCGAGTTACTAGGTCCCTCGACTTTTCTAGCGCAACGTTTCTGTTTTGTTTTATCAATGGTACGTTCCATCGCATTTCAAATGTATCCAACGGATCTTTGACTAACTTATGAATACTTTCTGCTTGCGTATAGAGGTAAACGGATTTTGATGCGGACGTAGCTCACGAGTTGCAGGTGCAGGTTCCTCAAGTAGGGAACCATGCATCTAGGCATGGTTCCCTACATGAGGAACGGAGAGGATGAGGCGCTTCGCGCCTCATCCTCTCGAGGTGCGTATTTGTTCTACCGATACCGCACTATGGTGGAGGTGCCCTCTGCGGAATCTGCCGCAGATTGCGCCTACACCCGCTTCATCATGGGGAAATGGTATCGTCTGTCTCTTGCAGATGCTAGTTTTTGGCGAGGGTCGTCCAGAAAGTGGCAAGGGTCGTCCAGTAAATTTTTTGAAAAAATATCGAGATCAATTATTTCAAAATTTGAAGATAATTGCTTGGGTCGTCCAGAATCGCTGTGCAGTAAATACTGGTGGGTTTTCCACTCGTGCTAGTTCTTTAGTCGAGGGCTACCTGAACGGTATTTCGCGAAGTCTAGGTTCAGTTTCCATTAAGGTGCACATTACACGATACCTTCTGCGGAATGATACCCTGCAACGCATGGAATACTGCTGCTAGTACAGATGATGTCTATTATGAAATCATACTGTTTTATTCGTATCTATTCTTCTATCGACCGCTTTTGCTAACCACTACTTCGCTATATTGCATGTACCATTTCCCCATGATGAAGCGGGTGTAGGCGCAATCTGCGGTAGATGCCGCAGAGGGCACCTGCACCAAATTGCAGTATCGGTAGAACACATACGCACTCCGAGAGGATGAGGCGCGAAGCGCCTCATCCTCTCCGTTCCTCATGTAGGGAACCATACCCAGATGCATGGTTCCCTACTTGAGGAACCTGCACCTGTAACTCGTGAGCTACGTACGCATCAAAAGTCATTTACCTGTATGCGCAAGCAGAAAGTATCCATAAGTTAGTCAATGCTCCGTTGGATAAATTTGAAATGCGATGGAACGTACCATTGATAAACTAAAACAGAAACGTTGCGCTAGAAAATTCGAGGGACCTAGTAAGCCGCAATAGGAAGAAGAAGAAGGAAAGGGATCGGTTAGATTACCAGCAATCCATTCATCGTAAAACGCGAAAGGTGTCGAAGCGAGAACTCCCGAGCAACGACACCAAGAATGCCCATGCAGCAAACATACCGCAATTCCCCCTAAAAACGTGCACCTGCAACTCGTGAGCAACGTCCGCATCAAAAGTCATTTACCTGTATACGTAAGCAGAAAGTATCCATAAGTTAGTCAATGCTCCATTGGATACATTTGAAATGCGATGGAACGTACCATTGATAGTGCAAAACAGAAACGTTGCCCTAGAAAAGTCGACAGACCTAGTAAATCGCAAAAGGAAGAAGAAGAAGAAAAGGGATCGGTTAGATTACCAGCAATCCATTCATCGTAAAACGCGAAAGGTGTCGAAGCGAGAACTCACAAGCAACGACACCAAGAATGCCCATGCAGTAAACATACCGCAAGATGCGATAAACGAGAATGCAGCCTATGTCCCAACCAAGTACCAGAATCGCCTATCCCGAACAATGAGGCAGGTAAACGACCAATTCCATTTCCTCTTTCAAGATCAAGTTAGTCAATGCTCCGTTGGATACATTTGAAATGCGATGGAACGTACCATTGATAAAGCAAAACAGAAACGATGCGCTAGAGAAGTCGAGGGACCTAGTAACTCGCGAAAGTAACCCAAAGCTTATTTCCTGCCATGTACATGTCGCAGAGCGCGAAGAGACGTGGTGAGGATTGGTTAGTTTAGAACAAAGATACGTAGAAGAATATGGAAGCACGTACGAAAAGATTGCACGGAAAGACTGCACGGAATACATCCGTGAGATACGGATGATGTCCGCTTTATGGAGGCGTTCATTAGGCGGACATGAAGCGTACCTCATTCTCTTCCCCGCACTCTACTTCGTAGCGAGTGCGAGGGCGGAGAAAGGTACGACGGAGCGCCGCTCGTGATCCGTGCCATCCACATCCTCGCGTTCTACTCCGGCGGAGTAGAACGCGAGATGTGGATGGCACGGATCACGACGGTAACGATAGGTCGGACGGCGGAGGCGCGGCGGCGGCGGCGGAGGGAAGAGATTTATTTTTCTGTGCGAGATTGGACAGGTGTACAGCGTACAACGTTGCGAAACCTCAGGTTTATAACCAGTGGTAGATAATACGAGAAGTACACCCTTGTGTTGAGGTCGACGTGTACCTACGTTCCTTTGTGAACGAAAGCACGTGATTTAAACTCAAATTATATTCTCCATTCTCAGCTTGACGTCGATCTTGACTGTCGCCTGACCTCCTTCTCCCCTCCAATGACCTTCTTTTGCCGTCTTTGTCGTCGTTACTCCTTCATTTCTTCTTCCCATGATCTACTACTGTACACATAAGAAGCGTGGGTGCCCGTTCGTTACTCGCCGAGGAGTGCTATCTCTTCAACAGCATGTTAACCGTTGCCCGTTTCGTCTGAAAGCAGCGCTGGAAGATGAAAATAGGCGGCCCATTTGGAGAAGCAAGCGTCTCAAGCTTTCCGCGCCCGCGCCCGCATCTTCCGAAACGGTCACTGCCCCTTGTCGCCTTCCCGAGCCTCCGGTGTCCGAGGACATCGTCGACCCCACTCCGTGCGCCCCTCTCATTCCGGACACTTCGCATTGTGTTTCTCCTTCCCCGGGTCCGGCGGCATTAGAGCGAGAACACGGAAGCAGTCCACGCCCAGTGCCTTCTGAGGAGGCCCTCGGTGATTTGCATATGGGTTATCTCACGGTTTGTCTGGCTTCAGTAGCTTCCAACGTTGGTCATCGTGAAGCAGACGAGCTAATTGGGCTACTTCGGGACCCGCGATTCTCGCAAAAGCGATTCAACGAGACCATAACAAGTTCTAAGCGCTGTACAGAACTGAAGAACGCCATTTTCGAACGATACGCCTCAAAAGACGGTTTCAATCGAAGAACTGTCTCGCCAGAAGGATGTAAGTTCAGCGCCACCCTCTACACGAGAGACCCCGTTCAGACACTTGTGAAACAGCTCCAGTTGGCTAACAACGAAAACACATTCTTCCACCCTATACCTCAGACCCACTCCACGAAAATATCTCACCCCATGTCCGGCTCTCTCGCAAGAGACGCCACCTCGAAACTTAAGGAAATGGTCATGGGCTCTTTGGATAGTAGAATAGTGTGGTACTCCCAAGAAATAAGTTACAGTGAATCTTTCGTAGGTATTCTGCATGTATACACCGATAAGTCTTCAACAACTCTAAAGCAAACATCGGTTACCGCCTGTACTCTTCACCTCATATTTCTCAACTTCTCCGACGAGCTACGCCGTAAGCGCATCCGTGATGACCTCACAGTAGTGGCATACTTTCCTACAACACTGGTACAGGTTTTCGCATCTGAAGCAGACGCAATGCCATTCGTTTCTAGCAAGTCTCTACGCGATTCCAGGATGCACATCCTTCAAGAATCTCTTCGTCAAGTCCTGTAGCAAATTATACATCTAATGCAGAAAGGTTTTCAGTTCATCGGCGAAGACGCAGTATATCGAGTGTGCCATCCTCAGCAAGTTTTTGTGCCGATATTCTGAGGCTAAGTACATTCTGTCTACTCTTCATAGGAGCCAAACGGAAAGCCCTTGTCATAGATGCAAAGCCCCTCCCTCATCTTTAGGCGTAATGTTCTTACGTCATTCACTGGACTCTCCCAAAACCACACTAAAAGCGTCAGAAAGACATACTCAGTTATTCTCGAATATGCAAAGAAAGGCGAAGGAGAAACAAACTTACGTCGTACACGGGAGACGAGATCCAAGTCGGATATTTTCATGCGTTCCAATTCCATATCTCTCATTCTCTCGTCCATCAAAATCGCCTTGACCGTAAGATTCATCCAGGGTTATTTCTATGCAGTCTGTTCGAAACAAGGAGAGCTCGCTTCGAACAGTTACGCAACTTGCATCTCGGCATATTGAAACTGATTAATATTCCAGAAATCGAGAGACTGTAGTCAGAGACCCTAAGCACTGCAATAGAATCATCATGTTTCTATTGCAGTGCTTAGAGCGGATGATCCGCGTCACGTTCATTTCGAACGATACGTACTCAAATCCAGAACTTTACAAACGCAAATCTATCTTCCATGCAATGCAACTTTCTGTCAGAAGTTTGCCTTTAGATTTGTCCACGACGAAGAAAGGCAGGTTACTGAATGAACCTTCACCAAGGCAGATCTCCTTTGAATGATGGAGGCCAAAGCATACAAAGACATTGACATATTTTCCTTTTATGATGGAATTCTTGAAATCTGATGGGGAGCGCAGGACACGGCCCCAATCAGAAAAATTTTCTCTCAGTACTCGGACGTGCTTGGAATAATTATAGGTGCATTAGTAGGCCATGATGTAATGAAAGCTCTATTTCTCTCTTCGGTGCAGATTGAAGCCTCCAAATGCTGCTCGACAACGTAGTCGCAGCAATTCATAGCTCTGGAAGTGAACTCTGAATTTTATAACGGCTCTTAACAGAAGAAGAACTAACACCTTTGGCAGCATTTACGGTATCTCCACAACACGCCGATTTATATCTTCTCTGTATTGTTGCTGACAGGCCTTTACGAGAGGCAACGATAGAGTTCAATATTGGAACTAAGGTTCATGTGCACCAAGCCCAGCGATGCCGGGCTGAAGGGTTTTCATAACTACCAATGTTTGCTTCAACTACCACTCTGGTGCGTTTTTTCTCCGATAGAGTTTTATACTGATATGAATTTAGCATATAGGAGCTGCTACAGCCCCCGTTCTCTAAACCTTTGACGGATCATGTAGTAGTTAGCTGATCAAAACTCCCATTTGGTTCTTTTAGGGTCGCAGAGAAATCCACTACCCACTATAATTCAGGGATTCTATGATCGTTGAAGGCCTTCTTTGCTGTTACCAGCCCGTCAGAACGAACAATTAAATTTCGTATTAGCGAAAAAGCCAGAAGCCGATGGGCTTCATGCTAGACGATATTACCTCACTGCTAACATCAATTCGGTGAATTTGTATCTTCACGAAAACAAGAGTGCGAGTATTTTAAGTAGCTACCTACTGTCATCACTCTGTTTGTCTGCTTCTCATCCCGGCGCATTACCCACTTCGTGGTGAGAGTGTTGAAGCGCTTTCGTAGTTCGTCACCGTGTTGCTCTGAGCAGTGTAAATAGTTAGTTGTCAATAAGTTACAAACTTGAGCAAAACACATGTTCGTGAGTTTTTTTTACATAGATGAGCATCATTTGGTACGAAACGTAGTTAGTCTTGTCGTAATGAATGATATTGTGCTTGCAACAAAAAAACTGTGAGTAATTGCACAAACTGTGTTTTGGGAGCGTTTGAAACGCTGCAAAACGTTTTAAAATTTGTCTGTGAACAGGTGGTTGTAGTGAGATTTAGACTTTATGCATTAATCACTGCGCTCTCGTATTGTTTTGTATGCTTTTTAAGAGCTATAATACTCGAGATATTACTCTCATTGATGTAAGCGGCGTTGTTTACAGCTCTTTTACCTCCGCCAATCCACGTGGCCGCAGCGTTCACGAGTTGGCGGGCAGGTGCACCCGTAATGATGCGGGAAGGTGGAGGAAGGTGTTTTGGAGGTCTCTCATGGTGCCAAAATATGGCCAGAAACGTGCGCGTGGGCGTGGGGGGGGGGTCGGTTGGTGGGAGGGTAGGCTACCCTAACACAAACCGGACCCCCCCGTCCGCGGGCCACGTTTTGGCGGTTTTCTAAAAATGTGCTTTTTCATGCCTGCGGGCGGGGGGGGTCGGTCTTGTAGTAGTACCCTAACGACGACCGGACCCCCACCGCCCTCGGGCACTTTTGCGATTTTTTGAAAAAGTACGATGGGTATGCCCGCGGGCGGGGGGGTCCGGCTCGTGTTAGTGGTACCTACCCTAACACGACCGACCATCCACCCGGGCACGTTTTCGCCTCATTCTGGTAGCTCCACAACCTCCTAAAAACACACACCGCACGCAACGCCAGCCAAAACGTACGCAGGGTGTTCGAGCTGAAGCGCCTCGCTGAGCGCGGAGGGCGGCATCCCGTGCGCGAGCGCACTACGCGCCGGCTGTCTCGCGGCCGCAGAGCGTGCGTCGTCGATGTGACGTGCGCGC
>VCMS01000515.1:13401-34843 GCA_022539475.1 Gracilaria domingensis | reverse complement strand
GTTCAAGCGGGGTTATGATAACCTGCACCTGTTACAGGACGATGGTTCAATGCGAGTTCGGAATTGCCCGTCGACGACGAGCAGTCTACAGTGGCACGGACGACCCGCTCTGTACGCCGGACGTCAAGTCCCAGGCATTGCCCGTGCCGCACTCTGGCGGATATCGAAGCCAACGCCCTGGATGGAGGGACCCGTATCCTCCTCGACAGGAGCGCCGGCCCCCAACGCGGATCTTCTTCGTCACCTTATTTGTCATACCTGTTACAGGCCAGGGCACATCGCTCCGAATTGCTTAATGCCCATACGGGATATGGCGAAGATAGTGCCTCAGTATGAGTCGTTGACGCCCGCCGAGCGGGAACGTGTTCCCGACAAATCGTACCTTCGTGCGAAGGCGGAGACTCAGCCTGGAAACCAGGAAACGTGCCATCGAATGGTGGAACTGTAGCCGCCCCTGCGGAATCGCAACCTCCGCAGATTGGCGGCGACGCTCAGAAAAACTGAGCAAGGAGCCTCCAGCAATGGAGAGGCGCCCCCAGCGACGGGGTTTAGTGCGCCTGAGGCTGAGAAGCCTCGCTCCCCGGTCACAATCCTTTCGAGGAAACTGGCCACTACAGACGTGGACTCTGAGCACCTTGGTGTCTTGCGTCGCCCGTGGATACGGTCTAAGAACAGCCGGTTCCCGGATAGAGTCCTGGTCATGGCGAAACGTAACTACAAAGTTTACGCCGACCTGGGTGTTTCCGACCAGTACATGGTTCGGCAGTTGTCCGTGCTCGATACAGGAGCTGGGCCAAATTTCTTGGTTGAATCAATGATTCCGCCGCACTTGCGGTCTCGCGTTCGTGCGGCGCCGCAGATCGATATAGCGGATGCGAACAATCGGCCACTTTCGACTGTGGGAGTAATAGACCTGCTCGTCAGGCTTGGCCGCTACGTGGCGAAGCTCGATTTCTTGGTTTGCAAGCAACTCGCTGCGCCGGTTATCCTCGGCTGCGACTTCTGTGACCGCTTCGTCGATGCAATTCGACCGCGGAAGCGAACCATCGAAATGGAAGATGGGACTACTGTACCGATCGTTCGGCGTCCCTTGCGCCGGGCTCTGAAGAAGCAAGTCCCTTTGCCTGCGGCACAGAAGCCTACAGCCGATGAACGGAAGTCTACAAAGCTCCGAGTAGCTCGGCCCATTTCCATCCCGCCTGAATCACAGGTCTGGGTTACTGTGACCTCCCCACAATGTGGCTTACAAACGGTACAACCGTTGCCTGCGTTACAGGAGAAGCATCAGCTTGCCCTCGCTAATGGGATTGTTTTCGTCGAACCCGAGAAGCCTTTTCAGGTGCTGGTTGCGAACTTCAGCCGTTTTTCTCAACGGTTGGTTAGGAGCCAAGTTATTGGTTCGTTGCTTCCGCACCCTGCGGCTATAGTGCCTACTCAGGTTTCTATTGCCGAGGTTCTCGGAATCCTCGAAGCTGAGGAGGGGGAGGCGGAACGGAACAATTCCGAAACGACTGGACCGAACAGTTCGTCGGAAGATGCTACGCCGACTTCGTCGGATGCAAATAACCGCAGCCTGTCGAAGGAGGCAATGCCGACCTCGTCGGACAGTAATGATACGGACCTGAGTGCTGCTGACACGAAGGATAAGGCAGTACAGGAACTGGAGTCTCTGGATCTTGAACATGTCCCAGAGACTCACCGCGATAAATTGCGGCACATGCTTGAGGAGTTCACGCCCATGTGGGATGGCACACTGGGTAAGATTGGTATTACCGAACATCGGATTGATTTGCTACCGAATACTCGGCCCATTTCACAGCACCCTTACAGGGCAGGACCGACAGCTCGGCAGGAGGAGAAAGCTCAAGTTGAGAAGATGCTCCGCGCTGGAGTTATCGAGCCGGCTCAGTCACCTTGGGCATCGCCGGTGGTGCTCGCGCCCAAAGCTGATGGGTCTTGGCGATTTTGCATCGATTACCGCAAGCTAAACGCGGCTACGGTCAAGGATGTGTATCCTATCCCACGAATGGATGAATGCATCGATTCATTGGGCGACGCGAAAGTGTTCACAACCC
Source organism: Gracilaria domingensis (assembly GCA_022539475.1). Classification (NCBI taxonomy): domain Eukaryota; phylum Rhodophyta; class Florideophyceae; order Gracilariales; family Gracilariaceae; genus Gracilaria; species Gracilaria domingensis. Next base: position 32,768 of record VCMS01000515.1, on the reverse strand, counting down.
TAGACGCGAATTGGGGCTATTGGCAAGTTCCCGTGAGGGCTGAGGATCGTGACAAGACAGCCTTCGTTTGTCATGAAGGATTGTACCGATTCAATCGGATGCCCTTTGGGTTAACGAACGCGCCAGCCACTTTTCAACGAGCTGTGGATATTTTGCTAGCCCGCTTTAAGTGGAAGACTTGCCTGGTATACCTGGATGACATCATTGTCTACTCCAGCAACCTGGATGAGCACTTGACCCACGTACGGGATGTGATGCGAGTCCTACGCGATGCAGGCATTACGCTCAAGCTCAAGAAGTGTGAGTTCTTTACCGAAACCGTCAGGTATCTCGGCCATGTTATCCGTCCGGGACGGCTTTCGATTGACGAAGTACGCGTGAAATCCCTCAAAGAGGCTAAGCATCCGAGGACGCAGACGGAACTCCGATCTTTTCTCGGCTTGTGCAATGTGTATCGCCGCTTCATTCCGAACTTTGCGGATATCGCTGCACCTCTGAACGAGCTTCTTCGCAAAGGCCAGCCAGTCGATCTGGAAGAATTCGACAACCGCAAGGTCGCGGCTTTCTCGTCGCTCGTGGACGCGGTGACATCGCCACCTGTTTTATCCCTGCCTAGGGCTGGTTTGCCATATGCAGTAGATACGGATGCGAGCGACTACCAAGTCGGCTGTGCCCTATTCCAGACCACCAATGATGGCGAGCGATTGCCAATTGGGTATTGGTCAAGGAGCCTCAACGTTCACGAGAGGAATTACTCGGTATCCGAGAAGGAGTGCTTGGCAGTTGTCTGGGCGTTACAAACACTGCGGCCCTATCTTATGGGGACCCGCTTCATTGTCCATACCGATCATTCGGCATTACGCTGGCTACTCTCTATAGCAGAGCCATCTGGCCGCTTGATGCGGTGGAGACTTCGCTTGTCGGAATTCGACTTCGAAATCCGTTACAAGAAAGGACTCCTGAACACTCAGGCTGATGCACTGTCCCGCTTGGAAACAGCGGCTGAAGCTGCGCCAGTCGATGATCTGGAGATACCGTGCTTCCTCGTGGAAGACGGCTCGAGCGATGCCGATGAAGAATCGGAAGGATGGGACATCTACGATGCTGTTTTAGCCGTGTCTGACACGCAACCCGAACCGGGCTCTTTCGTACCGATCAAGCCGGAGGAACTCATCCGGGAGCAGCACACCGACCGTTTTTGTACGGAGATTCGTAGTCGCCTAAACGGTGGAGCACAGTTGCCTTTCGTCGAGAACGACCAAGGATTTCTAATCCGAACCGTCGGAAACAGGCCACAGATTGTGGTTCCGCACTCACTTCAGTCACGAGTACTGCATTTGTCGCACTACGCGAAGTTGTCAGCCCACCCTGGTGGCAGGAAGTTGTACTACACCTTACGGAAGGACTTTTACTGGCCAGCAATGGCTTTCGACGCGTATGCCACTGTTCGTGGATGTTCTGACTGCGCGAAGAACCGCGTCAAGCTGCGGAAGTACTCCAAGAAGTTGGTACTCTTCCCTGCCAGGGCTCCACTTGAATTCGTGGCAATTGACTTGCTCGGCGAGTTTATCCGCACTCGCCGGGGAAACCGGTTTCTACTTGTGATCACCGACCGTTTTTCTAAACTGGTACGGACTGTGCCTTTGACGAAGGTTACCGCCAGTGCGGTCGCCCAAGCTTTCGTTACACACTGGGTTTTTGTCTACGGACCGCCGATTGACCTGTTATCGGACAATGGACCGCAGTTTACGGCTAAGTTCTTTCAGGACGTTTGCCGCATCTTGCGGATCCAAAACTGGTTTACGACAACATACCACCCCCAGAGTAATGGGCAGGTTGAACGTTTTAACCGCACAATGCTCAATGCATTACGGACATTCGTTGCCGAACATCCGTCGGAGTGGGATCAATACACCGATGCGGTGACATATGCCTACAATACGCAGGTTCATCGCACTACTCAGATCTCGCCGTTCGAGCTTGTGCTATCACGCGTTCCACCTTCGGTGGCTATCGAGCCACAGCCAACTTTGGATAAGTTCCCCTCGCCTCGTCTACACAGGGACGCCTGGAAGGCCTGGCTTAAGAACATCATTCCTACAGTTAGGCAAAACATCGATAAGGCACAAGCCGCGTACAAGCGGAATTTCGACGCACGAATGCGCAGGGATGCCCCTCAGATCAGGGAAGGTAACTACGCCTTCCTACGGAAGGAATACTATAACCCGGAAAAGGAGAAGAGGCATAAGCTCTCTCCTATCGCGGACGGCCCCTACAGGGTTATTTCTATCACCGATACAACGGTTGTCCTCGATATTGAGGGTGAACACGAGCGTTTTTCGCGCGATCGCGTAACGCCTGCGCCACAGCCTGTTCGTCAGGAAAAGCAACCGGAAACGCCGGACAGCGCTACGCCTACTGTGGACCAAGCCGCGACAGCGGGAGAGCGCGCTTCGTTGTCAGTCCTGCCGCATCCTAGCCGCGGACTTGCTGATTTGCCGGCAAAGCCGGAAGCTAACCCGCCAGTCTCGAACGCCGCACATGTCCACACGCGGATACTGGCCCCTCAGGGGATACTCACCACCACCCCCGACGCTCCAACTGAGAAGGGGGAGGAGGAGGTAAGTCGCTCGATTTCGTTGTCGCCGTCGTCGACGGAAGTGCCTTTGCAGGCCTCCGGGCCGCACGCAAGTCGTGGTGAAAGCACGCGGACGCGCGACGTACAGCCGAAGATTCGGAAAGAGGCGAAAACGCGCAGTTATCGCGGAAGCCTAAAGAGGAACGCACCACTTCGGTGGAGCACGAAGCCGGAGAACCGGAAGAACACCAGGATGTAGCTGCTGCAGAAGTCGCCGCTTCGCCCGCGGATAGCACTGTACGGCCGTCACAGACGGAAGGACAAGAGCCTGCCCCAGCTGTGCAGCGTGAGACCGGTACGCCGGAAAAGAGGGTGGTAACCACCGCAGCAGCCACGTCGAATGCGGAAAGTACATGCCCGCCGCAGTCGGAGCCCGGCAGCGGCAGCGCACTCGCGTCAAAAGAAGCCGGAAGACCGGAAAAGAAGCCTGTCCAGAAAGACCGTGTTGTTACGGCAGACCCGATTTCGGGAGATTTTATTGAAGCATCGAGTAATGAAGCCGTTGAAAACACGGAGGCAACCGCCGCAACAGCAGGCCGACATGCCACAGTAGGTGGGCAGCAGCCCAACGCTGCACACGCGCGCACGCTGCGCCAAGTGTCTGGCTTCGCCGGCGATCCGCCTCCAGTGGAGGGTGACAACACACGAGCCGGGCACGTGCCCGCTGTAAGGCTTGCGGCCGCCGGAAACGGAAATTCCGAATTTGAATCGGCAACGCACAGCCGTGCAACGGCGCAGGCCCCACCGCCAGCAATGCTTGGCAAGGCGTCGCCTCGGCACGTGCCACGGCACCACTCGCTGGCACACCGCATTGCGGACCGTTCACCCTCACTTCGGGAGATCTTGCCGGAACGCCGGAAGCTCGCTATTCGAGAACACCGAAGCTCGGTAACAGCCCGACAATACGGGAAGGAAAGCCAGAACTCTGGAAGCATGAATGACAGGAAAACACCATGGTCAAAATGGCTCTCGCCTGGCGTACAGGGTGTCTTGCCGTCAGGACGGAAGCCGAAAGTAACCGATGAAGCCCACGACGGGAGAAGTAACAACGACACCTCGAGAGAGGATACATCGACAAAGCCGCATCTTGCGCGGAAGGTCCTCGATGAGAAGTATGTCATTGACCGTCTGATAAGTCACGGCTACGCCCCTGACGGGGAACTACTGTATCGAGTCCGTTGGTACGGCTACGCCTCTTCAGAGGATACGCACGAGCCCATTGAGCACTTGCCTCGCTCGAAGGTCTTGCAGTACCACCGTCGCACACGGACACCGATACCGGCTACGCTGGACAAGGCCCAAGTGGGTTGACCACCCACGTCTCTATTGAGCACAGCCGTCCCAGACGGAATATGCCGCCTCATGCGGACAGTATTGCATTACGCAAGAATATGCCGCGTCAAGCGGATGCAACTTGAAGTTAACTCGAGATCACTCAGTCGCCTCAGGCGGACCAGGCCGCTCTAAGCGGACAGCTTTTTGCTGAACAAACATGCCGCGAAATGCGGAAGCCACTTACAGTGGAGAAGAAGATAAAGAAGAAAGAAGCCTAAGAAGAAGGAGAAGAAGCCAGGACACTGGAAGGAAGACTAAGAAGTTTTATCGCTACAGCCGCTTGTGCGGAAAAGTTACCCCTCTCTTGTGGGCCATTCGCAACAGCCTCAAACGAGGTATTGCCCACTGAGAAGGGGGAGAGCAAGACGAAGAGTTTGAGCCAAGCCAGCACGGCTGGAGAAGTTTACCTCTAACTATTGAGTCGCCCCTCATCATCGGGGTCTATCGCGGACTACCGTAGCCCGTAGGGGATCGCGAGCCGGGGAATTACGCGCCGGACGGCCCAGCACCTGGGGTGCCCCCACTACCGGGAGCCCCGGAGAAGCGCTGTGCCGCTATTGCTTGCAACTCCGACTCGTCGGTCACCGTATCGGGAACGGCCACTCCCACGCCTCGAAGGAAGTCGCGAATGACCGCCGCTCGCGGAGTGAGAGAAGAACTGCCGCCCACGGCGGATGCTACATCCTGAGCCCACGGGCCGGTCGGAGCGGGAGCCGCTACAGCGGGTGGGTCAACGATCACGACTTCGTCGTCATCTCCCGTAGTGTCGGGCTCCGAGGCAACCCCCACTGGGCTCCCCTCATCCATGGGACTTCCTCCCTCTGCAGGGTCATCACCGTCATCGTCGACGTATACGAACCCACGCGGGTGCCCTTCCGGGATATATCGCTCCTCTCGGCGGCGACCAGCCGCCTCAGCGGGGCCAATTACCTCCCAAATCCACGGGTCAAAGTATACGAAGTCGCCGGCGTTGACGTTCCGTCCGGGAGAACGGTCCGACTGCCGGCGGACTCCGTCGGAAACCTGACTAGCAGGCACCTCATTCCAGTCAATCTGGTCAATGACGTCCACCAACGCGGTGGCTTCGCGCGCATTGCGGACCGAGCCGAGCACTTCGGAGAGATCCAACGCTCGGATCGCTTGCCGGATGAGTTCCGGGATGAACCAAACTCGGTACGAATCATATGCCTCGATGAGGAGGAAAGCCGCAACGCGGACGGTCCATTCTGTTGCCAGGATGCTCCACAGGCCGCGAGGCGGATCGTTCATGAAGTACGAGCCTATGTAAGTTAGGCAGGGCGGTAGCTCTACGTGACACCCTCGTGGGACTTCGACCGCAGGCCAGAATGACGGCAGCGGCAGGTATCGCCCAGTATGGGAGTGACGCGCAATGCGTTCCACCTCCGTGCACTGGTACGGCACCAGTACCCCGAAGCGGGAACGCCATTTCCTCTCGAAGCGGAGGCCTTCATGAAATTGAGACCGTCCAGGACGGCGAAGGAACCGGAACTCGGCGCGAAGGATCGGCCGCGCCCACAGGATCAACTCCTGCTGCGGCTGAACGGTATCCGAATATCGGTCAATTTCGTCCAACGCGTTGGCTAGATGGTCGCCGTAGCCGACCTCGCCGAAAGTTCGGTAACGTGCCACATCGTACTGGTACTGTGCCGGCACCGGATGTTCGTTCGGAGCTCGGAAGTGTCGCGCGTACCCAATGCGAGCCATCTCATTGCGAGCGAATTGTCTCGTCTCGTTTCGACCTACAAACAGGCAGCTCGGTATAACCGCAACGCGGGCGATCCAGTCCCATGAACGGGTAACGTCAGCAGGAAGCCCACCAGGGAGTTGACCGTCGACAGCGTACGAGTCGACGAGCTCTGTATCCCGAACGGCTTCGGCGTCAAACCAGGGAGCCTGGGCAAAAAGGAAACTGTGCCGGTGGGGATCCCGGATGCGTAACGCGCCTGCGGTAGGCCATCCACCCAGCGTAGCTGGCATCTCGGCGTTGAACCAATCCCACACGGGCGCGGGACCAGCCTGAGCTGGAGCGTGATCTTGTCCGGAAGAACCCGGCTGGGAGGCAGCCGCCGACTGCGGGAGAGGAACAGACCGGAACGGCGGGTTCGATACTTGCATGCGTGCCGTCGAGGACGGAGGACCGTTCGGTGCGTTGGACATCGCGGGAGGGCTCGAGATGACGAGGTTCGCTACTGACACCGGAGGTGTTGGTGGCTCCGAACAGTTCTCGGCAGACCCGTCTTGGGAGACTTCCTTATATACCTCCATCGCGAGGCGTATCGAGCCGACGGAGTCGGTGTCTCAGCCTGAGAAGGGGGAGATGTAGAGCAAAACGCCCTTTGTGGGGATGCACCGAGGTGCTTTTCATAGTTTGTTGATCCGTTACCGGCTTCGACACCTCAGGTTATGAGAGGCTACTGGGGTAGTGCCCCTATTTTGGGGTATGCCTAGGAAGGGTAGTATTTCTGCACACGTGTGCCAAGTTGGCCCGATAGCGGGTGCGCCGTGGCAAGCCTGCCACGGTTGCACACCTGTAATGTATTGGCCGGCAGCGCCGGACAGTTAGATATTTTAATTGATATTTTCAAGTGCCGTATATAAGTGGCGGCACTTGCCGCCACTGTACGGGAAGTAAACCTCAACGAGGCCTTTGGCTCTGATCTTCTTGCCGCTTGCGCACGGTCACCAGCCCCATCCTGGGGAATACCGCCGCAATTCCGGGCTGATCAACCAACCTCCGTCCCTGAGGAGTACTAATCCGTCGTCACGGCACTTTTCTTATCTATTTTATTGTTGTCATTTCCGTCTTACGGCTTTCGCTACTCTGCCCTACATTGTAGGTTTGTTTTATTTGTCTCGGGAGTTTTCCCGCTTATCGCGAGTCAGTGCTCCGCAGTGCGGCTCGTTTGTTGATCTTTTGTCGTCCCATACCGTTGGGCTGGATACCCCCACTCGCTGTGGCTCGCCGGAACCATCCGGATACCTACGCCGATTCTACCCCTTCTACCTCCGACTGCACGCCCAGATCGGGGCCACCCGGATTTACACCCGGCTCGTGTTGGCCCTATCGGAGGGTTCTGCCGCTCGACTGCCCTTCACAGGGAGCAGGGCCTGAACACCCTGAGGTGCTCGTCCGCGACGCGGCTTGTTGTTTTCCCGTCGAGGGTTTTGCACCACAGCAGTGAAGTGCAAAGGCACTTCTTCTGACGTACGTCATCGTCTTCTGAAAGACAATCGTCTCAAGACATACTACCGGGAAAATATCGGCAGTGGTGGTTCCGACTTATTTGGACGCCCGGTAACTCCCATTATATCAAAGAAGCGGAGACAAAACGTGGCGTCGAGGAGATCTAATGGGGGAGGTGTCAAGCGAAAAGCTCCGGTCTGCGTTAAGAAAACATTTATGGCTTCTTCAAACTCAAAAAGCGAGTTTTCAGGAAGCGACATGAGTCTTATCTCGCGCGATCGTCGGTCAAAGTTTAACGACCTTGTCACACGCTTCTTCGTGAAGCATATGCTACCCTTTTCGTTGCTGAGTCGAAAGGAAGGTTTCAATGAGTTCTATCAGATAGTGAGACTCGCGGATTATGAACTCAGCAAACAATTGCCCGATCCGAAACGAATGGGTTCCAAGAATATTAGCGTTTACTACGAAGAGATGCATAATTGAGTGAAGCAATCCATCGCTGCTTCACTGAAAGACTCGTATGGAACCTTGATTTTCGACGGATGGACTGATGGAAACAACGAAGGGGTGGTTAATGTTCTGCTTTCCCTTACCGGAATGGAAAGCGTTCGAAAGACGTTCTTTCTTAAATCGATTTATACTGGATCGATCAGCTGCGATGCAGCCTTTTATTCAAAGGTTGTTGAAGATTCTCTATTAGAATTCGGAGAAATGCGACGAGTCGGCGCGGTTGTTAGCGACAACACCAGTTCTTGTGTTAGAGCTAAGCAGAATTTGCTTCAGAAGCATACATTCATGTTTTCGTGCCAGGACCAAACTCACCTCGCTAGCCTATTGATGCAGGATATTGGAAAGCTGGCGTGGGTGAGTGAGCTCCTTACGATGGTATCAATTGTGATTGCGGACCTTAGGAACCATCCTAAACTATACCACAGATTTAAGGAGCTGAAAACCCGCTTTAATTTGAGAGCTCCTCGGAACTCGACGTCACCCGAATTGGACCAGTATGGACGCGTTCGACTGCCTCCATCCGCAGTTCTTCCGGCTAAAATGGCGCAGACGCGATTCGCTTCTTCAGAAAGCATGATTGCATCCTTTTTAAGGTGCAAAGTAGTTCTTAACGAACTGATTGACTGCCAAGACTTCCACTCTAGTTTGTACAGCGGTAGGAACCGAGAGAAACGGGAGCTGTTCAAGGCAACTGTTCGAAACGAAGCACTCTACGAAAAACTTTTGGATGTGTATCATATCTTCCGGCTCGTTCGCCAGTACTTAAGGATATTTGATGACGAGTCTTCACTTCTATCTGAAGTTTACCCCGCCACGACGCAACTATTGGAAAAGCTTAAGCAGCTACCGACTACACCTTTCTACACATCGCAGAGAAGGGATGATATAATTAAGGTTTTCGAGCGACGAATGAATGGGGAGGGACAGAAGGTAGCATTGGTGACGCCGCTACATTACGTTGCCTACATGTTAGATATCAGGAGCCTTGCGGAAAACTTAAGCGCATTTCGTCCTCATCTGTAGAGCAAAACGCCCTTTGTGGGGATGCACCGAGGTGCTTTTCATAGTTTGTTGATCCGTTACCGGCTGCGACACCTCAGGTTATGAGAGGCTACTGGGGTAGTGCCCCTATTTTGGGGTATGCCTAGGAAGGGTAGTATTTCTGCACACGTGTGCCAAGTTGGCCCGATCGCGCGGGCCCCGTGGCAAGCATGCCACGGGGGCACACCTGTAGTGTATTGGCCGGCAGCGCCGGATAGTTAGATATTTTAATTGATATTTTCAAGTGCCGTATATAAGTGGCGGCACTTGCCGCCACTGTACGGGAAGTAAACCTCAACGAGGCCTTTGGCTCTGATCTTCTTGCCGCTTGCGCACGGTCACCAGCCCCATCCTGGGGAATACCGCCGCAATTCCGGGCTGATCAACCAACCTCCGTCCCTGAGGAGTACTAATCCGTCGTCACGGCACTTTTCTTATCTATTTTATTGTTGTCATTTCCGTCTTACGGCTTTCGCTACTCTGCCCTACATTGTAGGTTTGTTTTATTTTGTCTCGGGAGTTTTCCCGCTTATCGCGAGTCAGTGCTCCGCAGTGCGGCTCGTTTGTTGATCTTTTGTCGTCCCATACCGTTGGGCTGGATACCCCCACTCGCTGTGGCTCGCCGGAACCATCCGGATACCTACGCCGATTCTACCCCTTCTACCTCCGACTGCACGCCCAGATCGGGGCCACCCGGATTTACACCCGGCTCGTGTTGGCCCTATCGGAGGGTTCTGCCGCTCGACTGCCCTTCACAGGGAGCAGGGCCTGAACACCCTGAGGTGCTCGTCCGCGACGCGGCTTGTTGTTTTCCCGTCGAGGGTTTTGCACCACAAACTGGTCTCCCGACCTAGAATCGGCTTAATTGGCCAACGTTCGTTGGAGTTGGTTCGTTTGTTTGGAGCCCAGATAGCTGGGAATATCCGTTCTTACGGTTCTCTCATTGTCCGTTTTCGGAAGTTGTTTTGGTTGCCCATTGGCCGACTGTGTCGGTGAACGATGTCGTCCCGTCGCAGGAGTAGCGCGCCACGTGCCGCTTCTGTGCCCGGTTCGTCCGGCTTGCCGGCAAGTTTGCCTCCGTTGCCGAAGGACGCACTGGAGGTCCCAGGCAATGGCGACCCGAAACCGGCTTCCCGGGGCCGCCGTTCTGATAACGGGACCCCACCCACTCGTGGGCCAACTGAAACCGCACCTGCGGCTGATGCCGCCGCAGCGGTTGACGTTATGTCGTCGCGGTCCGACGAGTATACCCTCCGTGAATTAGAGGCTCAGGTTCGCATCCTGCAGAACTCCCAAGTGGGCCTCATCCGGGACATTACGAAACTCCGGCAACGGCTCGATGAAGCCGGTGTCCGGGATGTTTCGAGCGACGTCCGTGTTTTACGGTCTGATGTCAACCAGATTATGGAACACCGACAGGTGTCGGCTGGTCTGCACGAGCAGGCTGCCGCACGCCTGGACCGCCTGGCTACCCGTCTGGAGACGGTCGAGCAAATCATCGTATCTGATGCTGTTGCGCCGGGAGCCCCGGTTTCTGAGGGTTCTCAGCACTCGCGCCGTTCCCGGGATCGTCCGGCAAAGAAGAAGGTCAAGGTTGAGTCTGACTCGTCTTCTTCATCCTCTTCTGATGAGGAGGGCCCCAAAAAGGGGTCGTCTACCGACTCTTCGGACAGCGCGGAAGAGCGCTCTCGCTATCGTGCATCCCGTTCGCGGGCTACTGAAGCCACTTCTGGCGTTGCACGAGGCCGTACGAAAGGACGGAGACACCTCGGATTGAAGGAGTTGAAGCCGACAAACTTACTGTATCGGAAGCTACTATCTTACCGATATTATCGGCTTGATGACACGACGCCACAGAGGACCCCACGTGGGACTGGCAAAGTGCGAAATCATCTCCGACAAATGGAGCTCACGTTAAAGCCCCACAAGTTCTCTGGGGAAGATCCAATTCTTGTCTTGGATTTTCTTAGCCGCTTCGTAGCGGAAGCCGATGTACTTCGGATGAGTGAGGCACAGGCCTACATCGCGCTGCCGTACTTTTTGACGGGTGTAGCCGAAGATCAATTCAATTCGGTTCGTGGGTCGTCTCGCGCCTCCGAAGGAGGAGTTACGTGCTGGCCGGAAGCGGTACAATATCTCCTGCGCTCTTACGCGACAGGCAATGCGATACAAGGTGCCATACTCGCGCTACGAGACACGAAGCAAGGAGCCGAAGAGTCGGAAACCGTTTATTCGACCCGCCTCAATAAGGCTTTCCACAGATGTGGCAACGTGTTCTCCGCAGCCGAGCGGTGTACGATGTTTGTTGATGGACTGGACCGATCAATTCGGACGTTGGTAGCCCATTATCGGGAGAACAAACGCCGGATTACCTATCTGGAACTCGTTCAATTTGCCCAAGCGGAGGGAGATGCAGCTCGAGCACGCACTGGTATCAAGGCGCGCACGCGCCGACTCCTTCATGTAGAAGGCCGAGACTCCTCACTGCCTCACTCGCGAGGTTCTGTTCAAGGGGGTTATGATAACCTGCACCTGTTACAGGACGATGGTTCAATGCCGAGTTCGGAATTGCCGTCGACGACGGAGCAGTCTACAGTGGACGGAGACCCCGCTCTGTACGCCGGACGTCAAGTCCCGGCATTGCCCGTGCCGCACTCTGGCGGATATCGAAGCCAACGCCCCGGATGGAGGGACCCGTATCCTCCTCGACAGGAGCGCCGGCCGCCCAACGCGGATCTTCTTCGTCACCTTATTTGTCATACCTGTTACAGGCCAGGGCACATCGCTCCGAATTGCTTAATGCCCATACGGGATATGGCGAAGATAGTGCCTCAGTATGAGTCGTTGACGCCCGCCGAGCGGGAACGTGTTCCCGACAAATCGTACCTTCGTGCGAAGGCGGAGACTCAGCCTGGAAACCAGGAAACGGTGCCATCGAATGGTGGAACTGTAGCCGCCCCTGCGGAATCGCAACCTCCGCAGATTGGCGGCGACGCTCAGAAAAACTGAGCAAGGGAGCCTCCAGCAATGGAGAGGCGCCCCCAGCGACGGGGTTTAGTGCGCCTGAGGCTGAAAAGCCTCGCTCCCCGGTCACAATCCTTTCGAGGAAACTGGCCACTACAGACGTGGACTCTGAGCACCTTGGTGTCTTGCGTCGCCCGTGGATACGGTCTAAGAACAGCCGGTTCCCGGATAGAGTCCTGGTCATGGCGAAACGTAACTACAAAGTTTACGCCGACCTGGGTGTTTCCGACCAGTACATGGTTCGGCAGTTGTCCGTGCTCGATACAGGAGCTGGGCCAAATTTCTTGGTTGAATCAATGATTCCGCCGCACTTGCGGTCTCGCGTTCGTGCGGCGCCGCAGATTGACATAGCGGATGCGAACAATCGGCCACTTTCGACTGTGGGAGTAATAGACCTGCTCGTCAGGCTTGGCCGCTACGTGGCGAAGCTCGATTTCTTGGTTTGCAAGCAACTCGCTGCGCCGGTTATCCTCGGCTGCGACTTCTGTGACCGCTTCGTCGATGCAATTCGACCGCGGAAGCGAACCATCGAAATGGAAGATGGGACTACTGTACCGATCGTTCGGCGTCCCCTGCGCCGGGCTCTGAAGAAGCAAGTCCCTTTGCCTGCGGCACAGAAGCCTACAGCCGATGAACGGAAGTCTACAAAGCTCCGAGTAGCTCGGCCCATTTCCATCCCGCCTGAATCACAGGTCTGGGTTACTGTGACCTCCCCACAATGTGGCTTACAAACGGTACAACCGTTGCCTGCGTTACAGGAGAAGCATCAGCTTGCCCTCGCTAATGGGATTGTTTTCGTCGAACCCGAGAAGCCTTTTCAGGTGCTGGTTGCGAACTTCAGCCGTTTTTCTCAACGGTTGGTTAGGAGCCAAGTTATTGGTTCGTTGCTTCCGCACCCTGCGGCTATAGTGCCTACTCAGGTTTCTATTGCCGAGGTTCTCGGAATCCTCGAAGCTGAGGAGGGGGAGGCGGAACGGAACAATTCCGAAACGACTGGACCGAACAGTTCGTCGGAAGATGCTACGCCGACTTCGTCGGATGCAAATAACCGCAGCCTGTCGAAGGAGGCAATGCCGACCTCGTCGGACAGTAATGATACGGACCTGAGTGCTGCTGACACGAAGGATAAGGCAGTACAGGAACTGGAGTCTCTGGATCTTGAACATGTCCCAGAGACTCACCGCGATAAATTGCGGCACATGCTTGAGGAGTTCACGCCCATGTGGGATGGCACACTGGGTAAGATTGGTATTACCGAACATCGGATTGATTTGCTACCGAATACTCGGCCCATTTCACAGCACCCTTACAGGGCAGGACCGACAGCTCGGCAGGAGGAGAAAGCTCAAGTTGAGAAGATGCTCCGCGCTGGAGTTATCGAGCCGGCTCAGTCACCTTGGGCATCGCCGGTGGTGCTCGCGCCCAAAGCTGATGGGTCTTGGCGATTTTGCATCGATTACCGCAAGCTAAACGCGGCTACGGTCAAGGATGTGTATCCTATCCCACGAATGGATGAATGCATCGATTCATTGGGCGACGAGAAAGTGTTCACAACCCTAGACGCGAATTGGGGCTATTGGCAAGTTCCCGTGAGGGCTGAGGATCGTGACAAGACAGCCTTCGTTTGTCATGAAGGATTGTACCGATTCAATCGGATGCCCTTTGGGTTAACGAACGCGCCAGCCACTTTTCAACGAGCTGTGGATATTTTGCTAGCCCGCTTTAAGTGGAAGACTTGCCTGGTATACCTGGATGACATCATTGTCTACTCCAGCAACCTGGATGAGCACTTGACCCACGTACGGGATGTGATGCGAGTCCTACGCGATGCAGGCATTACGCTCAAGCTCAAGAAGTGTGAGTTCTTTACCGAAACCGTCAGGTATCTCGGCCATGTTATCCGTCCGGGACGGCTTTCGATTGACGAAGTACGCGTGAAATCCCTCAAAGAGGCTAAGCATCCGAGGACGCAGACGGAACTCCGATCTTTTCTCGGCTTGTGCAATGTGTATCGCCGCTTCATTCCGAACTTTGCGGATATCGCTGCACCTCTGAACGAGCTTCTTCGCAAAGGCCAGCCAGTCGATCTGGAAGAATTCGACAACCGCAAGGTCGCGGCTTTCTCGTCGCTCGTGGACGCGGTGACATCGCCACCTGTTTTATCCCTGCCTAGGGCTGGTTTGCCATATGCAGTAGATACGGATGCGAGCGACTACCAAGTCGGCTGTGCCCTATTCCAGACCACCAATGATGGCGAGCGATTGCCAATTGGGTATTGGTCAAGGAGCCTCAACGTTCACGAGAGGAATTACTCGGTATCCGAGAAGGAGTGCTTGGCAGTTGTCTGGGCGTTACAGACACTGCGGCCCTATCTTATGGGGACCCGCTTCATTGTCCATACCGATCATTCGGCATTACGCTGGCTACTCTCTATAGCAGAGCCATCTGGCCGCTTGATGCGGTGGAGACTTCGCTTGTCGGAATTCGACTTCGAAATCCGTTACAAGAAAGGACTCCTGAACACTCAGGCTGATGCACTGTCCCGCTTGGAAACAGCGGCTGAAGCTGCGCCAGTCGATGATCTGGAGATACCGTGCTTCCTCGTGGAAGACGGCTCGAGCGATGCCGATGAAGAATCGGAAGGATGGGACATCTACGATGCTGTTTTAGCCGTGTCTGACACGCAACCCGAACCGGGCTCTTTCGTACCGATCAAGCCGGAGGAACTCATCCGGGAGCAGCACACCGACCGTTTTTGTACGGAGATTCGTAGTCGCCTAAACGGTGGAGCACAGTTGCCTTTCGTCGAGAACGACCAAGGATTTCTAATCCGAACCGTCGGAAACAGGCCACAGATTGTGGTTCCGCACTCACTTCAGTCACGAGTACTGCATTTGTCGCACTACGCGAAGTTGTCAGCCCACCCTGGTGGCAGGAAGTTGTACTACACCTTACGGAAGGACTTTTACTGGCCAGCAATGGCTTTCGACGCGTATGCCACTGTTCGTGGATGTTCTGACTGCGCGAAGAACCGCGTCAAACTGCGGAAGTACTCCAAGAAGTTGGTACTCTTCCCTGCCAGGGCTCCACTTGAATTCGTGGCAATTGACTTGCTCGGCGAGTTTATCCGCACTCGCCGGGGAAACCGGTTTCTACTTGTGATCACCGACCGTTTTTCTAAACTGGTACGGACTGTGCCTTTGACGAAGGTTACCGCCAGTGCGGTCGCCCAAGCTTTCGTTACACACTGGGTTTTTGTCTACGGACCGCCGATTGACCTGTTATCGGACAATGGACCGCAGTTTACGGCTAAGTTCTTTCAGGACGTTTGCCGCATCTTGCGGATCCAAAACTGGTTTACGACAACATACCACCCCCAGAGTAATGGGCAGGTTGAACGTTTTAACCGCACAATGCTCAATGCATTACGGACATTCGTTGCCGAACATCCGTCGGAGTGGGATCAATACACCGATGCGGTGACATATGCCTACAATACGCAGGTTCATCGCACTACTCAGATCTCGCCGTTCGAGCTTGTGCTATCACGCGTTCCACCTTCGGTGGCTATCGAGCCACAGCCAACTTTGGATAAGTTCCCCTCGCCTCGTCTACACAGGGACGCCTGGAAGGCCTGGCTTAAGAACATCATTCCTACAGTTAGGCAAAACATCGATAAGGCACAAGCCGCGTACAAGCGGAATTTCGACGCACGAATGCGCAGGGATGCCCCTCAGATCAGGGAAGGTAACTACGCCTTCCTACGGAAGGAATACTATAACCCGGAAAAGGAGAAGAGGCATAAGCTCTCTCCTATCGCGGACGGCCCCTACAGGGTTATTTCTATCACCGATACAACGGTTGTCCTCGATATTGAGGGTGAACACGAGCGTTTTTCGCGCGATCGCGTAACGCCTGCGCCACAGCCTGTTCGTCAGGAAAAGCAACCGGAAACGCCGGACAGCGCTACGCCTACTGTGGACCAAGCCGCGACAGCGGGAGAGCGCGCTTCGTTGTCAGTCCTGCCGCATCCTAGCCGCGGACTTGCTGATTTGCCGGCAAAGCCGGAAGCTAACCCGCCAGTCTCGAACGCCGCACATGTCCACACGCGGATACTGGCCCCTCAGGGGATACTCACCACCACCCCCGACGCTCCAACTGAGAAGGGGGAGGAGGAGGTAAGTCGCTCGATTTCGTTGTCGCCGTCGTCGACGGAAGTGCCTTTGCAGGCCTCCGGGCCGCACGCAAGTCGTGGTGAAAGCACGCGGACGCGCGACGTACAGCCGAAGATTCGGAAAGAGCGAGAAACGCGCAGTTATCGCGGAAGCCTAAAGAGGAACGCACCACTTCGGTGGAGCACGAAGCCGGAGAACCGGAAGAACACCAGGATGTAGCTGCTGCAGAAGTCGCCGCTTCGCCCGCGGATAGCACTGTACGGCCGTCACAGACGGAAGGACAAGAGCCTGCCCCAGCTGTGCAGCGTGAGACCGGTACGCCGGAAAAGAGGGTGGTAACCACCGCAGCAGCCACGTCGAATGCGGAAAGTACATGCCCGCCGCAGTCGGAGCCCGGCAGCGGCAGCGCACTCGCGTCAAAAGAAGCCGGAAGACCGGAAAAGAAGCCTGTCCAGAAAGACCGTGTTGTTACGGCAGACCCGATTTCGGGAGATTTTATTGAAGCATCGAGTAATGAAGCCGTTGAAAACACGGAGGCAACCGCCGCAACAGCAGGCCGACATGCCACAGTAGGTGGGCAGCAGCCCAACGCTGCACACGCGCGCACGCTGCGCCAAGTGTCTGGCTTCGCCGGCGATCCGCCTCCAGTGGAGGGTGACAACACACGAGCCGGGCACGTGCCCGCTGTAAGGCTTGCGGCCGCCGGAAACGGAAATTCCGAATTTGAATCGGCAACGCACAGCCGTGCAACGGCGCAGGCCCCACCGCCAGCAATGCTTGGCAAGGCGTCGCCTCGGCACGTGCCACGGCACCACTCGCTGGCACACCGCATTGCGGACCGTTCACCCTCACTTCGGGAGATCTTGCCGGAACGCCGGAAGCTCGCTATTCGAGAACACCGAAGCTCGGTAACAGCCCGACAATACGGGAAGGAAAGCCAGAACTCTGGAAGCCGGAATGACATGGAAACACCATGGTCAAAATGGCTCTCGCCTGGCGTACAGGATGTCTTGCCGTCAGGACGGAAGCCGAAAGTAACCAATGAAGCCCACGACGGGAGAGGTAACAACGACACCTCGAGAGAGGATACATCGACAAAGCCGCATCCTGCGCGGAAGGTCCTCGATGAGGAGTATGTCATTGACCGTCTGATAAGTCACGGCTACGCCCCTGACGGGGAACTACTGTATCGAGTCCGTTGGTACGGCTACGCCTCTTCAGAGGATACGCACGAGCCCATTGAGCACTTGCCTCGCTCGAAGGTCTTGCAGTACCACCGTCGCACACGGACACCGATACCGGCTACGCTGGACAAGGCCCAAGTGGGTTGACCACCCACGTCTCTATTGAGCACAGCCGTCCCAGACGGAATATGCCGCCTCATGCGGACAGTATTGCATTACGCAAGAATATGCCGCGTCAAGCGGATGCAACTTGAAGTTAACTCGAGATCACTTAGCCGCCTCAGGCGGACCAGGCCGCTCTAAGCGGACAGCTTTTTGCTGAACAAACATGCCGCGAAATGCGGAAGCCACTTACAGTGGAGAAGAAGATAAAGAAGAAAGAAGCCTAAGAAGAAGGAGAAGAAGCCAGGAACTGGAAGGAAGACTAAGAAGTTTTATCGCTACAGCCGCTTGTGCGGAAAAGTTACCCCTCTCTTGTGGGCCATTCGCAACAGCCTCAAACGAGGTATTGCCCACTGAGAAGGGGGAGAGCAAGACGAAGAGTTTGAGCCAAGCCAGCACGGCTGGAGAAGTTTACCTCTAACTATTGAGTCGCCCCTCATCATCGGGGTCTATCGCGGACTACCGTAGCCCGTAGGGGATCGCGAGCCGGGGAATTACGCGCCGGACGGCCCAGCACCTGGGGTGCCCCCACTACCGGGAGCCCCGGAGAAGCGCTGTGCCGCTATTGCTTGCAACTCCGACTCGTCGGTCACCGTATCGGGAACGGCCACTCCCACGCCTCGAAGGAAGTCGCGAATGACCGCCGCTCGCGGAGTGAGAGAAGAACTGCCGCCCACGGCGGATGCTACATCCTGAGCCCACGGGCCGGTCGGAGCGGGAGCCGCTACAGCGGGTGGGTCAACGATCACGACTTCGTCGTCATCTCCCGTAGTGTCGGGCTCCGAGGCAACCCCCACTGGGCTCCCCTCATCCATGGGACTTCCTCCCTCTGCAGGGTCATCACCGTCATCGTCGACGTATACGAACCCACGCGGGTGCCCTTCCGGGATATATCGCTCCTCTCGGCGGCGACCAGCCGCCTCAGCGGGGCCAATTACCTCCCAAATCCACGGGTCAAAGTATACGAAGTCGCCGGCGTTGACGTTCCGTCCGGGAGAACGGTCCGACTGCCGGCGGACTCCGTCGGAAACCTGACTAGCAGGCACCTCATTCCAGTCAATCTGGTCAATGACGTCCACCAACGCGGTGGCTTCGCGCGCATTGCGGACCGAGCCGAGCACTTCGGAGAGATCCAACGCTCGGATCGCTTGCCGGATGAGTTCCGGGATGAACCAAACTCGGTACGAATCATATGCCTCGATGAGGAGGAAAGCCGCAACGCGGACGGTCCATTCTGTTGCCAGGATGCTCCACAGGCCGCGAGGCGGATCGTTCATGAAGTACGAGCCTATGTAAGTTAGGCAGGGCGGTAGCTCTACGTGACACCCTCGTGGGACTTCGACCGCAGGCCAGAATGACGGCAGCGGCAGGTATCGCCCAGTATGGGAGTGACGCGCAATGCGTTCCACCTCCGTGCACTGGTACGGCACCAGTACCCCGAAGCGGGAACGCCATTTCCTCTCGAAGCGGAGGCCTTCATGAAATTGAGACCGTCCAGGACGGCGAAGGAACCGGAACTCGGCGCGAAGGATCGGCCGCGCCCACAGGATCAACTCCTGCTGCGGCTGAACGGTATCCGAATATCGGTCAATTTCGTCCAACGCGTTGGCTAGATGGTCGCCGTAGCCGACCTCGCCGAAAGTTCGGTAACGTGCCACATCGTACTGGTACTGTGCCGGCACCGGATGTTCGTTCGGAGCTCGGAAGTGTCGCGCGTACCCCAATGCGGGCCATCTCATTGCGAGCGGAATTGTCTCGTCTCGTTTCGACCTACAAACAGCGCTGCTGTATAACGGCAAAACGCTGGGCGATCCAGTCCCATGATACGGTAACGCCAGCAGGAAGCCCACCAGGAGTTGAGCCGTCGGACAGCGTACGAGTCGACGAAACGCATCTGTATCCCAGAATCGGCTTCGGCGTCAAACAGGGGCCTGCGGCAAAAAGGGGAAACTGTGCCCGGTGTGGGGATCCCGATGCGTAAACGCGCCTGCGGTAGCCACTCCACCTATGCGTAGCTGGCATTCTCGGCGTTGAACCTCAATACCCACACGGGGCGCGGACCAGCCTGAGCTGGAGGCGTGATCTTGTCCGGT
>VCMS01000515.1:0-13370 GCA_022539475.1 Gracilaria domingensis | reverse complement strand
CTGCGGGAGAGGAACAGAACCGGAACGGCGGGTTTCGATACTTGCATGCGTGCCGTCGAGGACGGAGGGCCGTTCGGTGCGTTGGGACATCGCGGGAGGGCTCGAGATGACGAGGTTCGCTACTGACACCGGAGGTGTTGGTGGCTCCGAACAGTTCTCGGCAGACCCGTCTTGGGAGACTTCCTTATATACCTCCATCGCGAGGCGTATCGAGCCGACGGAGTCGGTGTCTCAGCCTGAGAAGGGGAGATGTAGAGCAAAACGCCCTTTTGTGGGGATGCACCGAGGTGTTTTTCATAGTTTGTTGATCCGTCATCGGCTTCGACACCTCAGGTTATGAGAGGCTACTGGGGTAGTGCCCTATTTTGGGTTATGCCTAGGAAGGGTAGTATTTCTGCACACGTGTGCCAAGTTGGCCCGATAGCGGGTGCGCCGTGGCAAGCCTGCCACGGTTGCACACCTGTAGTGTATTGGCCGGCAGCGCCGGATAGTTAGATATTTTAATTGATATTTTCAAGTGCCGTATATAAGTGGCGGCACTTGCCGCCACTGTACGGGAAGTAAACCTCAACGAGGCCTTTGGGCTCTGATCTTCTTGCCGCTTGCGCACGGTCACCAGCCCCATCCTGGGGAATACCGCCGCAATTCCGGGCTGATCAACCAACCTCCGTCCCTGAGGAGTACTAATCCGTCGTCACGGCACTTTCCGTATCTATTTTATTGTTTTCATTTCCGTCTTACGGCTTTCGCTACTCTGCCCTACATTGTAGGTTTGTTTTATTTGTCTCGGGAGTTTTCCCGCTTATCGCGAGTCAGTGCTCCGCAGTGCGGCTCGTTTGTTGATCTTTTGTCGTCCCATACCGTTGGGCTGGATACCCCCACTCGCTGTGGCTCGCCGGAACCATCCGGATACCTACGCCGATTCTACCCCTTCTACCTCCGACTGCACGCCCAGATCGGGGCCACCCGGATTTACACCCGGCTCGTGTTGGCCCTATCGGAGGGTTTCTGCCGCTCGACTGCCCTTCACAGGGAGCAGGGCCTGAACACCCTGAGGTGCTCGTTCGCGACGCGGCTTGTTGTTTTCCCGTCGAGGGTTTTGCACCACAAAGGTGACGCGTTGTCAGCGGAGCGTAAGTATCCTCGTCAGTCCGTAAGTAACCGCTCTGATTCTCGTTAACAGCGGTGCTCTGATTGGACGTGGCAATTTCTTAAAAACCTGCTTGAGCGTCCCGCCACGTAGGAACGTGGACACGGAAGGCTTACAGCCGACAACTGTCGATTTCTGATTGGATGAAGAAGAATGTGCGGAAACAGTCTGAATAACAGGAACTTGCTCTCCACTTGGCAACGTGTTATTGGTGTCGTTCTGGTCACGTAGTGAAATTTGATTAGTCGACAAATTCGGCTCTTTATTGGTTGAATTCGACGGATGACGTGTTCCACTTAGTGCGTCGTTATTGCCCGTCTTCTTGTCCTTGGTGTCCACGTGTTCAACTTTGTCCACGTCGGACTGTTTTCCAGTTTTACTGTCAGCAGATTTAGTCACTGTAAAAATGTTAGTATTGTAAAGCGATGCTACCAAATTGTAGCAATCTGGAAAGTTTTTTCTGAAAGTTTTGTTGTCAAATGTTTAAAACTTACTGATTATTTTCAGATTTTGGACTTATTTTGGACTTTCAGATTTTTGAACAATTTTCAGATGCACTCAGAAGTCTACGGACAACTGAGTTCTGGTATTGTTTCAGGAAAGAGTGTCTTGTCGGGGGAGGCTCTTTGAGGCACTCGATCCCGCTTTGCACTTGAAGCGGGAAGAGAGAGAGCGCAAAGGCCGGCGACAAGAACAGTTTATATAATGCTCTAAGAACTATAGTAGAAGCACTGTAGTGTAGATAAACATTAGCAGTAACTACAATAAACTTCTACTTATTAACAATACTCATTGTAGATATAACAACCATTATTTCCACCACAATAATTCCAGCAAATCCAAATTCTAGCCTAAGTAGAAGTCCCAAATTCAATAAATTGATTTGCGGCAATCAATTCATAACAAGTAAGGTGGCGTCAGGGCTTTCCTCACACAATCACCACACGTTGGCATCTCAGCCGACATCTCGCCGACTCATTTGGGAGATGAACTTCATTGAAGTGAACATTGCCGTTGTACGCATGTATCTTCAGCTTTCAGCTCGTGCTTCGCGACCTAGTTCGCATACAAGTCAAATTTGGGTTGATTTGCACTGAGGCGCAGAGCTTCCTTACGGATAGGCCATGACCAAGATTGCCGTCGAGCTCGGCGCCGTACAGGAGACGTTACAAGTGCCGTTGATGGCGCGAGCACAAGAGACGCAGCAGCCCAACTGCGTGCTTCGCGACCCGAAGGCTGTAGAGATCGTCAACTCGCTCAACTACGACTTCTCCAAGTGGGAAAACGTGAGGAAGACAATCCGAATCAACGCGGTACGCACGGTTATGATGGACGAAGACATAAAGCAGTTCTTGGAGCGCTTTCCCGCTGGCACCGTCGTGGAGATTGGATGCGGGCTTAACACGCGCTTTGAGCGACTTGACAACGGTACTGTGCGGTGGTTTGATCTCGATCTTCCCGATGTGATCGCGTTGCGACGCAAGTTTTTCGAAGACGGAGCGCGCAGGACGATGATTTCTGGCAGCATTGTTGATACTGAGTGGATGGACGCTGTGAAGAAAGTTGGCGGGCCGTGGTTGTTCGTGTCAGAGGCGGCCATGATTTACTTGGACGGAGATAATGCAAAGAAGGCGATCATACAGATTGCCGAAAACTTTCACCCGGTGTGGTTTTGTACAGATACCGCAGACACACTCATGATGAACACGCAGAGTAAGCATGTGATTATGAAACATTTGCCAAAGGAGAGTTATTTCCGGTGGGCTTGTGATGATGCACAAGAAATAGAGCGGTGGACGGACGGAAAGCTGAAGCTTATTAGATCGAATTCGTTTGGGGAGGCGGAAGATGCATCTTGGCAAGGGTATCGCCTTAATGTTTTGCTGAGCAAGTAGGACAACTCAGTTCGTATAGTTGCGGAGGGAGGTAGAAGGCTGCTGATGCAATTTGGGGTCGGAAGTATCATAGTTGCCAATCTGCAGCAGATCTGCCTGTTGAAGCTACGACGGGTACAAGGATAACCTGGCTCTCTCGTTATTGCGCCTCAGGAAGACCAAGGCCGTATTTGTGACTAGATTTTTGACCAAGTCGGAAAGTCAAAGTCACCCAAAAAATTTGTACTCAGTCATATTTAGTGCCATTTTCCTTTGTCCTTTTTCTAAAAGTCTTTGCTTAGAAATTAAACTGCACTACTCTTGGTTTCAGATATATTGGAATTTCCGAACCAGGAAGCTGATTTATTGGAAATTCGGGGCTGTGAATTGGATCTTTGCTGCTGTGACGTCTTGCCGCCAAAACCCATGCATTGATCAATGGAGGGACACTCACCTTGGCGGCAAGCACTCAGTCGACGATCAGCGATCTTCTATCGCAGCCATCAACATCTTCTTGCGAAAGCTTTTAGTTTTCTTTTCACCCACCGACCTTCTCCATGGGACAGTTTGCATCTCCTAGATGCCGCTGGAGTTTGACTACGTTGCTTTCAAGCTTGTGCCTTTGTGTTTACTGCTGCACACCACTACCAAAACTCAGTAAAGATCGCTCATCGAGCTGCACCGAAATGACTCAATAAAGATCCTATGAAATCATGCATGCTAAGGTTGTCACATTGGTAGAACTCTCGTACAAGTACATATTGCGTTTGTTTTATTTAGAACACTATCAGCGCTAGTCTATGTTTTAGATCTCTACCTAATACAAAACATATCGTGCAAAATATACGATGTTTAGTTGTTCAAATCATTATTATCATACGAAAGCTTTGTTTGCTGTGAAGTATTTCTTTTGGACCAACATTAGTGGTCTGATAAATGTCAAACATGAGACAAACGTTACAATAAAACACTACGTAATAAAACGTAAATTGCAAAATCATATAGATGCAAATGCTATGGCAAGGATATGTATTTGCTTTAACAGCATTGTAACCACTTTTCTATGCAATCTCGAATCCTTTCAAGTTTCCTAACAGTAGTTGCACAACATGCTAAAAGGAGCATTTATATCTTTCTTTTTAAACAAAGCCGATCTTTCTATTCTATATGCGCGAATCTACGTCTACACTTTTCAAATCTGTACTTCTAAATGAATAAAATTAAAAAAATGCTTCTGTCAAAGGAAACAGTAACCTGACGACAAATCCTATTTGTGTGCGCTATGTGGCACACATCGAACATTTCCAATTTTTGGAAGTATTTTCGAAAAACTTGTTAGTCAAAGTTACGTGTAGCCTTAATTTTGGATGCTACCTAGGAACATCTCCCAAAATTGTGCATGGAAGGAATGTTTTCTCCTGAAATTTTAATTTGTTGGTATGGTATGATCTAATGTGGAGCTTATGTCCAAAAAGATGGGCAAATGCGCCCTGTGACACTGCGCATTTGTTTTAATATTTTAATTTTTGGCTGTATCTTGTATGAAGAAATAAAGCCCATTCTAAAAATAAGCGGTCGCCTACGAGACGGTTCCAAATTTCGGCATATTGCCGCCAAAATATAAGTAGACAGCCTTTTAAAATAGGTTGGTTCTGCTAATCAGCTCCGGATTAGATTTACGCCTATACCAGTAGGAGCTTTGCTATCAAAATAAATAAAGAAAAACATCTTAACGAATAGTTATCTATGTATACTACTTTCAATGAAAGAAAATTTGATGAAATTTAAAAGCAATGACTCGGTCTTGCGGCTAAAAGAGAGTGGTTTAACAAACCATGTTCATTCAAACACACGTGGAACTGGAGTTTGCATGTTATTGGTCAGATCTCAAACCGATTAAATTCGTAGCCAATTGAAGAGATTTAACTTATGTCTAGAAATCTGTACTGTAAATCACTTAATGAGACTAAACTTTATAGCAAAGCTTCTAATGCTTTGGGCGCCCACTTTGCAGACAAATGCAGGAAAAAATGGTTTTTTCAATTGTTATCGTGCCAACAGGTTTTAGTTTTTAGAACACGTTGCTTAAATGACTTTCTGGCATTGAATTGTGCAAGCCAAAATGATTAAACTGAGCAGGCCTGTAAAGACATTCATTTCAGTAGTGCGTTTACACGCATCTGTGCACCGGACACTTCCTGTTATATACAAAAGGTAACAGCTGTCATCTAGATGAATTCATGATTGACAGTTTAGTTACAAACCCAAAGAGGTAAATTGAAATCTGGATGATACCTTTTACATAACCCATATCAGAATTATGAAACCTAAAATTGTCCATTTGATCCTCATACGATGTCTAGATGACATATTCAGATTATGCTCAGTTGATACATCAGGTATATCTGAAAAATAATCAACTCATAATCATATGATGTTAGAAAGAGTGCTCATTGAGTTCATTATTTTTTTCGAACAAAGCAACGTGGATTTCCGGACATCTTTTGGAAATTTCCTTCCGCATAATATAAATATCTTTAGAACAGGTTGGCAAATCGTAATAAAATTTAAAGGGTATTAATTACACGCATGTAATAAGGCACCACAGTACATCTTTTAAATATCCTGGATGTTCGAAAGATATGCGACTGATATTCCATAGATATCCCAAATTTCTATCCAAAAGACATCCATTATGCATCACTTTAGCTCACAGAGAAACTTTTACATCCATAATCTTTCATATTCCCAGAGAAAACGCCAATAGTGTGGCATAACGTCATAGATCTAAGCGTTCTTAAAATGAGATAATAAGCTTTAGAGGTAAACATGGACAAAAGAAACCAATTTATGGCATACCATCATTATGATGTTCGGAAAACGCTCTACATTGGCATTTTGTGCGCAATAAATATGAAGATGTTACATTCATTGCTAAACGTTGTGTTGCTTTCAATCAAACTATGTCAGAGATCATGTTTGATGCGTTATGTTAAGAAATGATGTCTCTTGCGAAAGATTTATGCTACAAAACTTATTGATTTCAAAATCAGATGTAAATCATCTTCTGATGACCTGAGATGATTATGGACGGGTTCTTGTTGTTTTTAAACTATATTTCAGATAAATGATGTTGTAGCAATCTACATCATTAGCTGTAGAACACGTGCATGTCGTACAATTAATTTGACCTAATGGTTCTGCTACAAAATGGATATGGGAGAAATTGACTGGTTGGTAATGTGCTATAGATCTACCAAGTGGGTGTTGACGGGTTGTGGACATTCTACCAACTAGTTATTAATTAAGATAGTTTATTTAATTATGTAGATATTTTAGAGACGTACGTGGTGCACCAGACAGTAGGTTTGACACGTGTGCGAGATCTTGTTGACCCGGCAGCCATACTTAGGCGCTGCCGAGGTCCGCGTCTTCTACAGATTGTAAAGTAAGCACCAACTTGGTAAACTCTTGCTTTTCTGGTTAAGAACTATCACCGCTAAGGTCTTGTGCGTACGCTTGCGCTCCCGCTTGCCGTTTCCGATACCGTCGGAGCTAGCAATCCTACCTACTGTACCACATGGTATTCAGGTGCTCATCTACCGTCGTGGTTCGTCTTCTACTCCGTACCTTATAGGTTGAGCCCTCGCTGGCTCCCCACAACCGACGAACACCGCCCGTGGCTATACGACATATTTTGGTCTCCCGACCTAGAAGGTTGTTGTGGATAACACTTAATAGGTTTTTGTTGTAAGCACTTGGAAACGAAGCCTTTCGTAGGACGAAAGGGATTCAAAGCAATTCGGTAGTTGGAATACCAGGAAAACAATTGGCTACCCCCGTCAGCCAAGTAATGGTGAAACCTAAGAGGTCTACTCAAGGGTCTAGTGCCCCTTCAAGCCTTGCAGGTGGACCTCCTGTACCTCCGGTGCAACCAATTTTGGATAACCCGGAGGAATTGCTACGTAACCCAAGAGGTAAGGCTGTCCGTCAGGACGACCGGCGGTGGTAAGGGCGCCGCAGATACCTGAAGGTTAATCCTTGTGGTGAAATGGTTGAGGAGATCTGGCCTCGTCTTGAGGAGCGAGCCCAGAAATCTCGTGACCCAAGTGGTGAAGGACGCCACGACCAATAAGGTAGACCTTGAAGGTGGAATAGCTGCGCCCTCTTTGGATGTGGACACACTTACCCGAGTGGTAATTGACCGCGCGGTTGTGGAAGTTAGGGCAATGCTACCGAAAATGGTGCGCGAGTACCTATGGACGGACGCCAAAGGTGAGATATACCGCGTGTTCAAGACCTATGGATTACCGAAGGGTACGCAGAAGGAAGACCATCCAGGGTGAACATAGTAGGCACGACGCCTTATGAGGTCCCGAGGGGTTCGCTACAATATGCTCAGTCTTTACCAGCTGACAGTGGGGGACCACAAGGGTTCGTTGGGATGTGACCGCAGGGCTCGGCAGCAGATGTTCCGATCGGTTACTATTTGCCCAAACCTATTTGCCCAAACCAATTGTATCGCTCGACAGGGTGCCGGAGGAGATGGCCCTGAGGGTGATTCGCCCGACTCGGAGGATGAGCGGCGAAGAAACCATAAAGGTAAGAAAAAGAGAACCGTCGAGGTAGGCAGAGGAAGTGGGATTCGAGTTATACTTCGTCGAGTTCAGATACCGATTCGGAGTCCTCGGAGGACGACCGTAAAGGTAAGAGAAGGAGAAGGAACAAAACCAAGAGGTCTACAAGAAAATCTAAGGGAACCCGCAAGGGTAGGAAAGGAAGGAATGATTCTGATACCGAATCAGACACCGTTTCCGACCTGGAGGTAATTCAGCCGTTGAACGACCTGTTCACCAAAGCGGTTGATTATAGGACCTACAGGTTACGGAACAAGGATTCTGACTACACCGATGCGGTAGCTCAGAAAATTACTAAGCATCACAAGAACTCAGCTTTCAGATGGGTGATACTGTATTTACCGGTGAGGATCCCATCGCGGTGATTGAGTTTTGCAGAAATTCAAGATCGCCTGTGACCAGAATGGTTTTTCCGAAGGGGCTGCCATGTGATTGTTCCAGTTCTACCTTAAAGGACAAGCCTACCACCGCCTGCAGGGGCGCCTTCGAGGAAATACCCTAGTGGTTGACAACGAAGAACGGAGATGTTGGAGAGCTACCCTGAAGAGGTTAATTTCTTGTTGGAGACATATGCGACGGATGAGGTAATACAGGAGTCCTACTCGGAGTTGCTCGCTTACCGTCAAAGTCGGGCCAAACCGAAATGGAATTCTCAGTTGCCTTGTGGAACCTAGCCACGCGATGCGGGAACGTGATCACTACCACGAGGTTAAAGTCAATGTTCTCTGACAATGTTGACAGAGCCATCCGCTCTCAGGTACGTAATTACTTACAACTAACCGAAAGGTAGACTACGATACCCTTGCCAGGTACGCTCAGGGTCTGGGCGACACGCTCTGCATGGGTAAGAAACCGACTCATGGTCCTACCACAAGGGAAGAACCGAAACGGTCCGTGAGGGAAATCGAAGAGAACTCTACCACAGATGGTGATTCTTTGATCAGGATACCAACTGGTACTGCAATTCACTTATTTGCTGCACCACATGGAAATTCCCGACCCTCTACTGTAGGGAACTGGTCAACCACACCAATTGGCACTCCTCAGTCTGTCACGCCACCGACCAGGGCGGCAACACAGTCACCTGCTCCCGTCGGTACCCGTCAACGGAATGCCTAAAGTGGTTCTAACTCGTCTTATGCGACTTCGAACCCTGAAGAACGGAAGTCCACCTCGATGGTGATGCGGACCCTCATACAGGGGGACTTCTTTGCTGTTTTTGCCTTTCAGCTGATCACATGGCATATAGGTGTGACAAATTACCGCCCGGATTGCGCGATGGACTTGTCCAGGCCAGGCAGCAAAATCATTTTCACCTATTTGGTCCTGAACGTAACCTACCAATTGGTAGCAAATCAGCACCTTCTGGACCCAGTCAGGTCAACCTTGTGGAACAGGAACCGATCTTGGAAGCCTCCTCTGCTCCCAGCAGGAGGAAAACTAAAACCGGTTGTGGTCGAGGCCACACCCAACCGGAATTTGGAAGGCCATGCGATACCGAAAGGATTGGATGACACCGTGAAGGACGAGAACAGTGCACCAATGAAGGTTATGTTCATGAAGTACAATAACTCTAAAGTTGGTGTTTCGCTTTGTTTCTCACCTTGTGGTGCCTGCAATTTCCGTACTCGATACTGGTGCCAGTCCGTGCGTATTGAACGCCCGTGTGATACCGAAAGCGGTGCTGGATACACTCAAGTCGGAAGCTACACTCAACCCATTGGTAGACGCTAACAATCGCCCTCTGTTAGTAAGAGGAACGCTGACCACTATGGTGCAAATTGGAACCTGGAAGGTGCGAGTGAAGTTCTACGTTGTGGACAGATTGGCTGCGGATTGCATCCTGGGAACTAGTTTCATTGAAAATCATGTGAGAGCAATCTCCCCAGGATCACAGACAATCCTGCTCCGTTACGGTGGAAAGGTTGCCATTCAAGGTCATACGAAAACTAGGAGTGGTTGGGCCCGAACACCAACGCGGAAACTTCCAACCAATACGCTTTCCAAGAAGGTTAGGCTCACCAAGAAGGTTTCTATAGCCCCTATGCACCAGGCTACGGTTACGGTTTCATGCGATACGCCAGGCCTGGTAACGTTGCAGAACCATCCAAGGACAGCGGAACGATATCTTACCTTAATGGCGAACGGAATCGTCGAGAACGTACCCCATAGACCATATGAGGTATACCTCAGCAATTTCGGAAACCACACGGTGCATTTACCGAAGAATACCGTGATAGGTGTCGCTCTACCAGCCCCAAGAGGTGTATTCATGATGCCAACCGAGTCCAGCGAGTTCGCCTACTCTAAGGAAGGGGGGAGGAAATCGTTCGAGAACTATCAAGTTGTATCGAAGAATGCTGATGACAAGATCGTACTGGCCGATACTGACACCGATGCGGGAAAAGCCAGGAAGAAACTGGAGCTAGATCCAGTAAGGGATTGGAGAGAGGAAGTCCAAGTAGGTAACGATTACGGTCCATACAAGCGACGTATCCTCCGTCTCCTTGAAGAATTTGAAACCATGTGGTTGTGGAGCAACGGCTTTCCGATATCGATGCATCATGCCACTCATAATGAGATGGTACTGATGGCCGGTGACGTGGCGAAGATATGAAAACTCCCCTTAATTTTGGGCAATTTTTGGAGGGTTTTAACGGAGCCTTGATAGGTGAATCCTCTGTTGGAAGGGTATAGTAAGTGGAATAGTTGGCCACGTGTGGAAGTTGGCCTGCAGATAGTTGTACCACGCCCGCTGAGAATTACCCACACCCTGACAGTGGGTTATCCACGTGTAGAACTCTCGGGAGATGTGCACCGTAGACATAGTAATAGTATATATGCTCGGGTGATCTCACCCTTGAGCCTCTAAGTAAATGGACAACTGAGTCGAAACTCAAGTCGAATCCTGTTCAGGATCGGGCTATAGTAGCTTACTGCCTACGTAGGTCTACGACTCCAACCGGAGAGTGACCACGACTGGTATCGGCACTATACCCCTCAGGGTCACTGAGGAAGCACTTGTCTCGCCATCTTTGGAATTTTGATTGTCTTTACCGTTGTGTCGGTTGTCTTTTGTTCTTTCTTGTTTTGTTTTGTTGTTGATTCTTGTTGTTGTCACTCTGTTGAGTCTTGCTGTTTACACTTGTTCACCTGGTTCAGGTATCGCTTCCGCCCCAGTATTGGGTTTATTTTTGGCGCCTTTGAGTGCGTCGCTGCGCTGTCGGACCTGTTCTCGCCGGTTGGCACGGTCCGTAGCTCCCCTCCGGTGGTTTCTACCGTGAGCTCTCCCCCGTTCACGCGGTCCCCTTTTCTTTCCCTTTTTTCAGGTTCGGATCACACTCCATCTCTGGATCTGCGTCGTTCTTTGCATCCCACCTCTGTAGGTATAGCCAGTCACCGTCTCCGGTCTTACACCCGGCTTGTCACTCGACTCGAGTACGGACAGAGGGTTCTATCGCTGAGTCTATCCCTCATAGGGAGTAGGACTCAAACATCCTAGTGGAGATTCCCCATAGCGTTTATCGCAGGGTTTTGCTCTACAGTGGTCTGGCCATTTAGGTGAAATCAAGTCAGCTGAGCACCGTATCGAACTGGTTCCAGACGCGAAACCAATATGGCAACAACCCTACCGTGCAGGTCCAAAAGCCCGCAAGGTAGAGTTGGAAGAGGTAGAAAGGATGCTCCGGGAAGGTGTAATAGAACCTGCCCAATCGGAATGGGCCAGCTCAGTGGTGTTGGTTCAGAGAAGGGGAGATCCTAGAATGAGGTTTTGTATCGACTACGAGAAGTTGAACAATGTCACCATACGGGATTCGTACCCAATACCCAGGATGGACGAGTGCATTGATTCCCTTGGGGATGCACAAATATTCACCACTTTGGACGCCAATTGCGGTTATTGGCAAATGCCGATAAGGGGGGAGGACCGAGATAAAACGGCTTTCACGTGCCATGCTGGTCTTTACCGTTTTACTCGGATGCCCTTTGGTCTTTGCAATGCACCCGCTACGTTCCAGCGAGCGCTAGATATCATCCTCTCGAAAGTCAAATGGAGAACCGCATTGGTATATTTGGATGATGTTATCATCTATTCCAGATCTGCGGAAGAACATTTCGTTCACGTCCGTCAGGTTTTGAGATTGTTACAGACCGCAGGGGTAACGCTGAAGCTCCGCAAGTGCTTCTTTTTCGATACCAAGGTGAAATACCTGGGGCACACAATGAGCCCAGATCGTCATTCGCTAGACAAGCGGAATCTGCGTGCCGTTCAGGAAGCGAAAGCGCCGTGGTCTCAGACAGAAGTGAGATCCTTTATTGGTCTTTGCAACGTTTACAGAAGATTCATCAAAGGATTTGCGACTATTGCGGCACCTTTGAATAGGAAGCTCCTGAAAGGTCAACCTATGAGGTTTGAGAATCTCTCGGATGAAAAGATGGACGCGTTCGAAACGCTCAAACGAGCGCTTCTGAACCCACCAATATTGGCGATACCCAAAGCTGGTTACCGTTACAGGCTAGATACCGACGTTTCGGACGTCCAAATTGGTTGCAGCCTCATGCAAAAGCAAGAGAACGGCGACAAGCTACTAATTGGTTATTGGAGTCGAGCGCTGACCGGAACGGGAGAGAACTATACAATAACCGAGAAGGAATGTCTAGCAGTAGTGTGGAGCATACTGATGCTCCGTCCTTACCTATATCGTGAACGTTTTACCTTGCGGACTGATCATGATTCCCTCAGGTGGATACTCGGATTGTCAGATGCTTCTGGGCGGTTGGCCAGGTGGAGGTTTCATTTATCTGAGATGGAGTTCGACGTAGAGTACCGTCCCGGTATAAAACACAAAGTCGCAGACGCTTTGTCACGTCTTAGTACCGATGGGTTGGAAACCGAACCGGTGGAAGACGATATACCGTGCTTCACAAGTTCTACTGAACCAAGTGATATTTCGACCGATACGGTACGGGGAGTTTGGGAAATACCTGGGGAAGGTGAACTCTGGAATGACAATCTTTACTAACAGGTCATGACCCTTGAGGAAATGGACGTCACCCCCATTCCCCAAGAGGAGTTCCTTCGGGAGCAAGCTAACGACCCGTATTGCAAGTCGCTTGCAGACCAAGTTGGCAGGAAGGGATCGCAGTTTGACGTCGACCGAAACGGTCATCTTGTGCGGAAATCAACCCTCGACGGTCTCCTCCAAAAGGTCCTACAGAAATCCTTGCGGCCTAGAGTCCTTTATCTGACTCACTTTCCCAGGCTTGCTGGTCACCCAGGTGGTACAAGGACGTATTATACCCTGAGGAGGCAGTTCTACTGGCCACACATGGCACACGACGTGTACTCCTTTGTGGCTCAGTGCGAGTCATGTTTGAGAACCCGTGGTGGTTTGCGAAAACATAGGAAGTACCTCAAGCTGTTTCCAGCATCGGGTCCTATGGAGTTTGTCGCCATTGACGTTCTAGGTCCGCTAGCGAGGACCTCAAGGGGATACTGACATATTATGGTTATCACCGATCGGTTCTCCAAGCTCACTAGAGCTATACCTCTGAAGGACACGAAGAGTACACCTTGGCAATCGCGTTTCTGAACAATTGGGTCTATCGTATGGTGCCTCGCTTTTACTTGCTGACAGATAACGGTTCGAACCTCGCGGCGAAGTTCTTCGAAGCTGTTTGTAACTTGTTAGGTATCAAACACTACTT
>VCMS01000514.1:0-21459 GCA_022539475.1 Gracilaria domingensis | reverse complement strand
CGTCATATCTCTTACATACCACTCAGAGTGTAAAGGCGCAGCCATGCCATTTAGTCCTCTCTCTATACGAATCAGCGCGACTGATGATTTCCGTTTAGCGTTTGTACCGTTCAAGACACAAGAGCATACAGTTTGATCACGATGCTCGCGGGCTTGTCGGACTGTCGGTTCCCCAGTCAGCATATCAATGTTTGGCAAAGGTTAGAATGGGGGCTTCCGCGGGACGGTGTATGTTGCGGTTGGGCTCCCAGATTGGATGCAGAGAAGACACAGCCGAGCGTTCGAGCCAGCGCGGGCGCCTTTTAGCTCGGTTAGGGGCTAAGAGAAATGGCTAGGTAGATCAATGCAGCCGGATAGGTCTGTCGTAGGAGTCGGAACGCATGGCGAGGCGGGATGTTCGAGGTGTGCCTACTCTTAAGATAAGCTCACATGAGTTTGTCCCGTTGGCGAGGTCTTCCAGTTGACCTTCGGGAGTATTACGGCTACGGTGCGGCGAGCGGGACCACGCCCTGGTGGGAACGGGGCATTCGTAGCTGTTCATGCGCTTGGCCCCACCGCGACTCCAGGATGACGTAGGCTCTCCGTTCAATTGCTTGCCACGCATGCCCCTGTGTTCAACTCGGACCACGCAATACGCCGGACTCCGGATATTTCCACTGTCATTCTTTCTCTTGGGTCGATCGATTACTCTACGACCCGGGCAAAGCGCGAACCGGGTGGGAAGACGCGCTTTCGCGCGGGCTGCCCAGCGCCGATCTTCGGCTTCCAGAAGGGCTTCGCCCTGGTCTGGCTGATGGCCCCCTTTCAGCTCTAGAAGTACAAGAGCAAAGGTCCGGTGGGTCCCAGAACTCACTAATCTGGTTACTCCTTCATAATTTGGATACAGTTCCGGTTCACATCGTGATAACTTCAAATGAAATTCTATATGAGTTATAATGTCCAGCTTGTGCATTGGTGCTTTTGTGTTCCTTTCAAGCTTAAGAGGGACAATGGAGTGACTGCAGAGCTTTGATGCAATCTATTGCGAGTCTACAGGGCGCACTGTGCAGTTCGACCTGAAGTAGTTAGCTTTTCGCGAATTTCGCCCCGTTGACGACGTCATATGTGAGAAAAGCGTTAATGAAAAACCAATATTGACCGTGCCCTCAAATCAGTATCTGGAGTCCGTTTGTGTAGATAGGGATAGAATGAATCGCACTTGGCCAGATTCGTTATGAACGAAAAAGTTATATGAAGAAAGACAACGTTGGGTACATTGTCAGTCCATGTATGTATGTATTGCGCAGCAGTTCAGATCCGCAGACTACTTCCGCCCGTAAAAATCGTCATATGCGGTGATATCATTCGGCATGCCTGTAAACATGAAAGTTCACGGCCGATGCCCCTCCATTGCCATAACAAACGGCAAGAGCGGGTGAAAAAGAAACATTCTTCGTCGGAGACCAACGTCCTCATTTTCCGTCACACCTTTCTCTCCTTCCGCTTCCCCATCCAGCAAACTAAACTCGGTCACCGACTTGAATCTCAATTCGCCTGTTTCAGCGCTCATAAACTTAACACTGCCTCATTCCTTGGCAGGAGCAAATCGCCGAGCAGTCAGGACATTGCTTCTCTCCGGATTATACGATAACAATGAGCGGCCCAGGTAAGGCGATACCATCCGCACCTGTCTGGACACAGGAATACGCGAAACTCCAGCCTGGTCCTTCTTACTCTGTCAGAAGTGCCTCGTCGATTTGCGGAGTCTGTCCACGACCGCTCTACTCTTTCGTTCGTGCCATTCCTACGAGGAGCGCTTCCTTCATTAGCGCCAGGCCTCTCCCTGCCGTCCTGTTCGTCCAGCACACTGTTTCGCAGAGGCGGTAATGATGCCGCCTCCATTTCATCGCCTACAAAATCCTCTCTGTACATGTGAAACGTTCGCAAAAGTTGGATAGATCTGTTTTCAAACAAGTTTATAATGCAGGTGATGGACATGCAGTAGACGACAAAGAAACAGGTCTCTCTCGCCAGCACATTCTGCTGCTGAGTACCATGTTCACTACCATTGAATGATCCCAAACGAATCAAGAGATGACCATCATCCAAAAACTGTGCTTTTCGCATCACCAGAAGGCTGTACTGTCCGATGTGGCGATAAAATAGTGACGCATTACCCTCAGAATTCATGCGTCTATACACATATACCAGCAACCTTCTCATGAGCCCGACGTCAAACGTATCCTTGAGCATTCCATTACCCAAGCCAGTCTCCTTTGGTTCATTGTGCTCGGGTTGATTTTCGTCGTCATCCTCGGCATCTGGCGCAGGAGCAGGCACCGGGTCCGCTACGTTTCGATCACGCTCGCTGTTCTGCGACTGGTTTGAAAGTGAGGGTTGCTGCGATACAGAATGGGTCCTTTGTTGGCGCTGAGCCACATATGAATTTTGTGCCTCTCGCGCACGCGCAATGACCTGATAGTCATCTCTGTCGCACATGGCACCAATGCATCGCTCCTCGGTAAACTTTCCCAGCGTCTCCTGTATCTTGACGATATGCAAGAGCTGATGTCTCATGGACAGAATACAAAGCATGTCGCCATAAAAATGGACGCCTTCATGTGAGGCAAACCTGACGTAATCATCCAAAAGTACAAAACGATCGGCAACGACACCAGTGCTAACCTCGAGCAGATAAAAAGTGATGGTCATGGACGGAAGGGTTGAAATGGCCGGTAGCGGATTCGTTTGCGGGGGAGGGTGAAGCGGTTGATCGTGAGTTTGATAGGAAGCAAGTATGAGGTACCCGCCCCTGGCGGTAGTTATTGAAACGTCTCTTGCAATATGGGCGGTGGGCGCGACTATGGACTTTGTATACATATGGGTGAAAAACTGTGCAAAGTGGCAGGTATAGGACGGATGGTGTGCATGTGAAGCGGAGTGCGGCTATTCTGAAACGGACGCGAAGAGAGGAACAGGTAAGAATAACAGGAGAGAAGCGGCCCGACTAGACTGTGACAGCAACTGCAGCTCGGCGCCGACAGCGAGCTGGGGAATCCGGTCGAACTGGAGGGGCGGGGAGGGCGGCGGAAAGGCAGAAATTTCATACAAGTGAGGTTGAGAGAATGGAGCAGCGCCGGTCGATTCGATCTTTCGTTGGCCGGTCTCAAACCGGAAAGACGATGGACTGCTGGGATCCAGCGTAATGAGACAGTTGTTGCACCCGGTGAAGCGCCGAAAACAGAGGTTGTGGAAGGCCTACACAGGGATGAAGATGTCGTGCGGTTTCTTTATAGGGCTGGTACTACCACTGGTACTCAGCGCTGGTATCTACCAGCCTGGTAGATACCAGCGCGGAGTATGCTGCGCGACTTGATTTGAGGCGTAACAGCTCGACGACATTTTTTAAGAATGATCCGTCTGTCTCTTGCAGATGCTAGTTTTTGGCGAGGGTCGTCCAGAAAGTGGCAAGGGTCGTCCAGTAAATTTTTTGAAAAAATATCGAGATCAATTATTTCAAAATTTGAAGATAATTGCTTGGGTCGTCCAGAATCGCTGTGCAGTAAATACTGGTGGGTTTTCCACTCGTGCTAGTTCTTTAGTCGAGGGCTACCTGAACGGTATTTCGCGAAGTCTAGGTTCAGTTTCCATTAAGGTGCACATTACACGATACCTTCTGCGGAATAATACCCTGCAACGCATGGAATACTGTTGCTAGTACAGATGATGTCCATTATGAAATCATACCGTTTTATTCGTATCTATTCTTCTATCGACCGTTTTTGCTAACCACTACTTTGCTATATTACATATACCATTTCCCCATGATGAAGCGGATGTAGGCGCAATCTGCGGCAGATGCCGCAGAGGGCACCTCCACCGAAGTGCAGTATCGGTAGAACACATACGCACTCCGAGAGGATGAGGCGCGAAGCGCCTCATCCTCTCCGTTCCTCATGTAGGGAACCATGCCCAGATGCATGGTTCCCTACTTGAGGAACCTGCACCTGAAACTCGTGAGCTACGTCCGCATCAAAATTCGTTTACCTCTATACGCAAGCAGAAAGTATCCATAAGTTAGTCAAAGATCCGTTGGATACATTTGAAATGCGATGGAACGTACCATTGATAAAACAAAACAGAAACATTGCGCTAGAAAAGTCGAGGGACCTAGTAACTCGCAAAAGGAAGAAGAAGAAGGAAAGGGATCGGTTAGATTACCAGCCCACCATCATCGTAAAGCGCAAAAGGTGTCGAAGCGAGAACTCACAAGCAAGGGCACCAAGAATGCCCATGCAGCAAACATACCGCAAGATGCGATAAACGAAAGAGCAGCCTATGTCCCAACCAAG
The DNA here is from genome assembly GCA_022539475.1 of Gracilaria domingensis. Taxonomy (NCBI): domain Eukaryota; phylum Rhodophyta; class Florideophyceae; order Gracilariales; family Gracilariaceae; genus Gracilaria; species Gracilaria domingensis. The sequence goes on along the minus strand of VCMS01000514.1, from coordinate 17,128 downwards.
TACCAGAATCGTCTATCCCGAACAGTCAGAGATCCAAGATCGCCAAGGAACCAACTTGTTTTGTTGCGCTTTAGGCTCTAGCTTCTCGCGTCTTGCGCTACTTTTGAAAAGTAGCGCAAGAGGCGAAACTAGAGCCTATGGCGCAACGAAATGAACCATTCGTCGCGTACTTACAGTGGTCGCTTTGGGTTACCAGGTTCCCGTTTTCACCCTTCAACTCGTTCTATATCTTGAGCAAATAGAAGAAGTTGGGGGTGATTAGCTTATTTCCTGCCGTTTGCATGTCGCAGAGCGCGAAGAAACGTGGTGAGGATTGGTTAGTTTAGAGCAAAGATACGTGGAAGGATATGGAAGAACGTACGAATAGACTGCACGGAATACATCCGTTAGATACGGATGACTCCGTCCTACTTTTTTCCGCCCTCTACTTTAAGGAGCCTCCATAAAGTAGAGGGAGGAAAAAGAGGGACGGAGCGGAGTATAACGCGAGGATGTGGATGGCACGGATCACGACGGTAACGGAAGGTCGGACGTCGGGGGCGCAGCGGCGGCGGCGGAGGGAAGAGATTTATTTTTCTGTGCGAGATTGGACAGGTGTACAGCTTACAACGTTGGAGAACCACAGGTTTATAACCAGTGGTAGATAATACGAGAAGTACACCCTTGTGTTGAGGTCGACGTGTACCTACGTTCGTTTTTGAACGAAAGCACGCGGTTTAAACTCAAAATATATTCTCCGTTCTCAGCATGACGTCGATCTTGACTGTCGCTCGACCTCCTTCTCCCTTCGGACGACCTTCCCTTGAAGTCTTTGTCGTCGTTTTTCGTTCATTTCTTCTTCCCATGGTCTACTACTGTACACATAAGAAGCGTGGGTGCCCCTTCGTTACTCGCCGAGAAGTCCTATCTCTTCAACAGCATGTCAACCATTGCCCGTTTCGTCTGAAAGCAGCGCTGGAAGACGAAAATAGGCGGCCCATTCGGAGAAGCAAACGTCTCAAGCTTTCCGCGCACGCGGCCGCATCTTCCGAAACGGTCACTGCCCCTTGTCGCCTTCCCGAGCCTCCGGTGTCCGAGGACATCGTTGACCACACTCCGTGCGCCCCTCCCATTCCGGACACTTCGCATTGTGTTTCTCCTTCCCCGGGTCCGGCGTCATTAGAGCAAGAACACGGAAGCAGTTCCCGCCCAGTGCCTTCTGAGGAGGCCCTCGGTGATTTGCATATGGATTATCTCACGGTTTGTCTGGCTTCAGTAGCTTCCAACCTTGGTCATCGTGAGGCAGACGAGCTAATTGGGCTACTTCGGGACCCGCGATTCTCGCAAAAGCGATTCAACGAGACTATAACAAGTTCCAAGCGCTGTACAGAACTGAAGAACGCCATTTTCGAACGATACGCCTCAAAGGACGGTTTCAATCGAAGAACTGTCTCTCCAGAAGGATGTACGTTCCGCGCCACCCTCTACACGAGAGACCCCGTTCAGACACTTTTGAAACAGCTCCAGTTGGCTAACAACGAAAACACATTCTTCCACCCTATACCTCAGACCCACTCCATGAATATATCTCACCCCATGTCCGGCTCTCTCGCAAGAGACGCCACCTCAAAACTTAAGGAAATGGTCATGGGCTCTTTGGATAGTAGAATAGTGTGGTACTCCCAAGAAATAAGTTACAGTGAATCTTTCGTAGGTCTTCTGCAGGTATACACCGATAAGTCTTCAACAACTCTAAAGCAAACATCATTTACCGCCTATCCTCTTCAGCTCATATTTCCCAACTTCTCCGACGAGCTACGCCGTAAGTGCATCCGTGATGACCTCACAGTAGTGGCATACTTCCCTACCACACTGATCGAGGTTTCCGTATCTGAAGCAGACGCAATGCCATTCGTTTCTAGCAAGTCTCTACGCGAGTCCAGGATGCAAATCCTTCAAGAATCTCTTCGTCAAGTCCTGGAGCCCATTCTAAATCTCACGCAGAAAGTTTTCAGTTCATCAACGAAGACAAACTAAGTCGAGTGTGCCATCCTCTGCAAGTTGTCGTGCGGATACTTTTGAGGCTAAAGACATTCTGTTAACTCTTCACGGGACCAAAACGGGGAGCTCCTGTCATAGATTCGAGGCCCCTCCCTCATCTTCATGAGGTAGTATTCTTACTTCAATCACTGGACCCTCTCAAGACCAAACCAAAAGCGTTAGAGATACATACTCAGTTATTCTAGAATATGCAAAGAAAGACGAGGCAGGAAGAAGTATATGTCTTGCGAGGGAGGGTATATCTCAGGCGGTACTCTCAAGCGTTCTGATTACATATCTCTTATTCCGTCGTTCATAGAAACCCCCTTGACGGTAGGATTGATCCAAAGTTTGTTTCTATGCAGTCTGTTGGGAACAAGGAGAGCTCTCTTCGAACAGTTACGCAACTTGCATCCAGACAAATTGAAGCTGATTAATACTCCAGAAATCGAAAACCTCTAGTCAGAGACGCTACTCACTGCAATAGAATCATCCACGTCACGTTTATTTCGAACGATACGTACTCAAATCAGCAACTTTACAAACACAAATCTATCCCCAATGCAATGCAACTTTTTTGCCAAAGGTTTACATATAGATTTGTCCACGTCGAAGAAAGGCAGGTCACTGAATGGAACCTTCACAAAGGCAGATCTCCTTTGAATGATGGAGGCCAAAGCATACAAAAACCTTGACATGGTTTTCCTTTCGTAAAGGAATTCTTTGAAATCTGATAGGGAGCGCAGGACAGGGCTTCAATCAAAACAGTTTTCTCTCAGTACTCGGGCGTCGCTTGGACTAGTTATAGGTGCAATCGTGGCGCATGATGTAATGAAAACTCTATTTCGTCCCTTCGGTGGCAGATTGAAGCCTTTAACGCTCCTCGACAAAGTCGTGGGCAGGAATTCATAGCTCTAGACCTGGGAGTCTGAGGTTCTATCTCGACTCTCAACAGAAGAAAAACTAACACCATTGGCAGCCTTTTACGGCATCTCCGCAACACGTCGATTAATGTCTTCTCTTGTATTGTTGGTGACAGGCTTTGTTAACGGAAGGTGAAGCGATACGATTTCAAAATTGGAACGATAATCATGTGCTACCAGCTCAAGCACACAGGGCTGAACGGTTTTCATGCCTACCATCTGTTTTGCTTTCTGCGACGACTCTCGTCGCCATTCTGTTTCATAGAGTTTTATACTGAATGAATTTAGCATATAAGAGCTGCTACAAACCCCGTTCTCTAAACCTCTGAAAATCATGTAGTAGTTAGCCTATCAGGACTCCATTTAGTTATTTATGGTGTTTCGCAGAGAGCTCGCTCTATTACCCCTATAAATCCGGTATTATATGGTCGTTGGAGGCCTTCATCGCTGTTTGTCAGACCGTCACAACGAACAAATTAGATTCAGATATATAAATTGAACGCTAAAGCGGAAGCGCTCATGCTATTAGATAATACCTTATCTTCATCCTCGGTAGAATTTGTATCTTCACGGGAAAAAGTTGTGGCGAGTATTTAAGTAGCTACATACTGTCGTCACTCTGTTTTTTTATGCATCTCATCCCTGCGCATTACCACTTTTGTGCGTGAGGGTGTTGGCGCGCTTCGGTGGTACGTCTCTTCGCCACTTTGATCAGTTTAAATAGTGTAGTGTGTCAGACACTACACAAATTGTAACAAGGTCGCGTATTATGTTACTGGTTGAGCATCAATTGGATGAAAAACTAGTTGATATATCTCTAAAAGATCTGTACTGAGCTCGCAACAAAATCGTTGCAAGGAATGCAACCGATTGTGTTTTGGGAGGTATCAAAACGCTACAGAATGGCCTCAAAAAGTTCCTTCTAGCGAAGGGTTTTGGTGGACGTAGATTTATGCGAACAATGGTAGCGCTCTCCATTCATGCGTTTTGAAGCGCTCCTAATACTCAAGATATACTCTAATTAATGTACAGCTTTTTGCCATCCCGCCAATCCACGTAGACAGCGGTGCCAACGTGTTCGCGGGCGGGTGCATGGTAATGAGTGCAAGAAGTGTTGAGGAAGGGGTTTTGGGAGGTCTCGGCATGGTTCTAAAATGTGACCAGAACGTGCCCACCGGCGTGGGGGGGATCGGTTGTGTTAGGGTGGCTACCCTAACACAACCGCACCCCCGTCCGCGGGCACGTTTTGGCCGGTTTTTTAAAAAATGTGCTTTTTTATGCCCTCGGGCGGGGGGGTCCGTTCGTGTTAGGGTACCTACCCTAACACGAACGGACCCCCCCGCCCGCGGGCACGTTTTGGCCGGTTTTTTAAAAAATGTGCTTTTTTATGCACTCGGGCGGGGGGGTCCGTTCGTGTTAGGGTACCTACCCTAACACGAACGGACCCCCCCGCCCGCGGGCACGTTTTGGCCGGTTTTTTAAAAAATGTGCTTTTTTATGCACTCGGGCGGGGGGGTCCGTTCGTGTTAGGGTACCTACCCTAACACGAACGGACCCCCCCGCCCGCGGGCACGTTTTGGCCGATTTTTTCAAAAATGTGCGATTTCATGCCCGCGGGCGGGGGGGTCCGGTCGTGTTAGGGTACCTACCCTAACACGACCGACCCCCCCCCGCCCGCGGGCTCGTTTTCGCCTCATTCTGGTAGCGTCCACAGACCTCCCAAAACACACACCGCACGCATATCCAGCCAAAACGTAACGTGCCCGCGGGCAGGGTGGTTGAGTTGTGTTAGGGTAACGACCCTAACACAACTTGATCTCGCGCGCTGCCAATACGACAGAATGACATTACGACATGTCTGATGACACTCGTCTGCAACAACCCATCGCCAGCAAACCTCCGCGCCGCCCACGGAGCGCGCGGCGCCATTCCTGCAGGCGGTGCGTCGTTCAACGACGTTTCCGTGCCAGCTCATCCTGGATGGCCCATGCGTGCGAGACTTGGCTGCTGTGAGCGCGTCATCATGCTACGTGAATCAGCACCAGTTTATGTGCACCACGCGTGACCAAGCGCCCTTCGCTATCATGGAGTGGAGACCGGAAACTTCACGATTCGGGCGCCGCGCACAGTGCGAGGAGTAGCGCGGCGGCGACCGCGCTTGTGTGCAGCGCGCGCGTCATGGCGGCGAGCTCATTCCGCGCGGCGGCGATGCGTTATATTACCGCGCTCAAAGGCGCGGTAGCGGAGCTGGTTCGCTTTGGAGGCGCGAAGTAGTGACGAAGGCGCGCCTTTTGGTGACGAGGCTGAGCCACCGCGCGCCTCGTGGCGGCTGAGAGCGAGGCGCGCGCAGAAATTGCGCGGACGTGGCCCGTAGTAGAAGGTGACAAAGTGAGATCCGACTCAAGCAACAACTGCGGCGAAAACGGCGAAGCTCGTTTACGCGCTCAATATGGTGTATTAACTCATGCAACAGCTGCACGCGCATCGCTCGCCCTTGGCGCACGCACGCCCGGCTGCGAAGTGCGCGCCCCTCGCCGCGATACGCATCAGGCAGCGCTGCGCGTTGCGCGGGCGCTTTTTCGCGCTCGTCAGCGCATGGCGCCAAACTCGGCGAGCACGCCGCCGGCCACGAACGCGAGCGCGACGGCAAACGGCGGCGATGAGAAACGAGCGCTGCGGCTCGCACATCGCCACAAGCATCACGTCGGCCTTGTCGGCGCGCGCAGTGCGGGTGTGCACGTCGGCGCCGATGACGCGCGTGATGGCGCCCTACGAAGGCTGCGCGCCCACCAGCAGCACCTCGAAGCCCTTGATCAGAAGCGTCAAGGCAGAGAGCACGTCAGTGAGTATCTTGTACAGCAACATGCTTAGCGTGTCAACGTCTGCGATGAGTTCCACCGGCATGAGGTTGAACAGCAACGGCAGCTTGAAGATGGCCACGCTGCTCACTGTGGGCGCGTCGTTGTCGCGCTGCAGCGCGCGCGCGCACAGCAGCAGGGCCAGCCGCATTGGCGTATAATCGCGCGCCGACGGCGACAGCAGCTCACTGCCGAGCGCCGCACTGCCTGGCAGTGCCACGAACGCCCGCGCTGGAACGTAGCTGGGTGCTGTCCAGTTGCGGCGCTCCGCCACCGTCGTCGCCACCAGCGTCGCAGCATCATAGGCGGCGCGCGCAGCCACGGGTCCAGTTAAGCGCTCACGAACGTGCGCACGCGTGGCGGCATGCCGAGGCCCGGGTTGGCATTGGTGGCGGCAGTCGCCACGTAGCACGCGCCGCCGCGCTTGGCGAACAACGCCGAGTGGCGCACGCAGTGCTGCCCGCCCAGCGCGGCCGCCGCGAGAAAGAGACGCCCGGCGCGGTGGCGTGGCAGTGCCGACAGCACGGCCAGCGGCGGCGGCAACGTCGCCGCGCTTGGCCTGACGAAGCGCGGCACGGCGCGAGCCAGCGCGGCGGAGAAGTCGGCGACGCTGCCACACAACGCGCCCGCGTGCAGCTGGCGCGCGGCGGAAGCCGCTAGCGCGTCGGAGACTAAACTAGGGTCGGGCACAGCCGAGACGCGCACCGCAACGTAGCGCCGCTGCACGCCGTGCCAAGGCCAGGGGGTTGGCGGCGCGCTGATCACACGTGGGCATGGCAGCGCGCTCGTCTACCAGCAGCGCCGATCGCAGCCGCGCCTCCAGAGGCGGCAGCTGGGCCAGCAACGCCACTACCGAGCGCGCCAGCGCGCGTGCAGCCAAAACCGGCGCCTCTGGCAGCCCCAGCAGCGTGGCGTTTACCGGCACCACCGCCGGCCACGGCCGGCGCCGCCGAGGCTTCTGGCAGCGAGTCGGGCGTGGTCGGCTGGGCTCACGCGCGTTTGCAGTACAGCAGCAGCGCTACAGGGAGGGCAAGGACCCGGAGAGGGAACGCGGTACGGCGCGCTCATGGCACGTGAGTTGGCCATGGCGGCGGCAGCAGCGGAGTGAGACGCATAGCATGCCCGTTGGCGGTGCGCGCCGGGCGGCGCCGCGCGCGCGCACGGTGCCCCGTTTGAGCGCTCTGCGGCGGCACGGGGCTTTGCTGCCGGCGTCGCGTCATGCGATCCGGGTCCAGGATTGTACGTCCATCTTTTCACCATACTGTTGGCCAAACACAATGGCGGGAAGTAAGCCCTTCGCGAAGAGAATCTTCTAGGGCCAGGTAAGCATATCATTATTTCTCAAGATGACCAGCACACCATTCAAGGGTGCTGGAACCAGGCAGAAAAGTCAAAGCGTAAGTAAAGAGACGGTATACGAATCAAGCCATCTTGTTCAACGCTCGGCATTTGCTTCATATTAAAAATCATGGAGTGCTCCTTCCACTGCAAGCGATCCTCAATTGCCAGTTCTTCAAACAGTCGCAGTATATTCGGATGAGCGCCAAAGAAGATATGCAAGGCTGTATCATACCAATTGCCGTCTTGATCCTTACAGGTTGCAACCTTGCTGCCAAGCACATCGCGTGCCTCATACACCACATGGTCGCAGCCAGCATCGGCCAGATACTTGGCACAAGACAGACCAGCCGCCAGGCGACCACAATAGCGACGCACGGCGGCGCGACATCCTGCGACAGTCGGAGCGGTGGTGGTGAGACAGTAGCGTTTGCCTTGTTCATGCGCACGGCGCACAGACGCACGCTGGAACACAATGGCGGACGAGCGCGCGGCTGAAGCGGCAGTGATGGGGAAACGGCCTCCATTTGGGAGCTCATAACGTGAGTCGGATGAGGAAGAATGTCGTCGACATTAAGCGAGCGCGGGAAATTGATAAAGTGTGTCGTGAAAATGTTTACAAAAAAGAAATGAGCTGCAGGCGCACTGCAGCCACGATGCAGCCATATGCGATTAGCTCATCGCCAATATTCAGCTGGAGGAAGCCTCGCGAGACGCCTCCGCGGCATGCGGCCGTTTTGGGGCGAGGCGGGTGCACGAGATTGGGGACGGTTCTCACACGTACCTCTACAGAATAACTTTCCGGGAGACGGAGAGGGAGGATCCGAACGCGTGATGGGCGAGATATAGGTGAAGAGTGGGGACGGTGCGGAATGGGAAGGAATGGTGGGATAATTGAGGTGAGATGCGTTGCGATTTGCATCGCAACTCGGGGAAAAATGGAAACGCAAACTAGCACAAGCGCAGATTAGAGAGAGGGTCGCGGAAAAGAGTGGATGGAGCGGTGCGGCGAAATAGAACCTTTACAAAAACTAGGAGACCCAAGAATTAAACTGCACGAGATGGAATTTAATATTCCAAAATTTTTTAATTTTTTGAGTGCCAACCACTGCCACCCCCTCGCGCGCCCCAAAAAGCCCAAAAACTAGCTTAGTTTCCAAAGCGAACAGACTATATTCCACTTTGCAGAACACAGACGTCGGTGAATCACCGAGATTACCAGAAGATGAAAAGTAGACGGAAATGAATTTGGCAGAATTGTGAGATAGTGCGCACAAGCGACTACTCAAGAGAATGTCCAGGAACGGTGGTGTGGATGCGCGGCACACGGGGTGTAAGGCCGTGTGAGCTGCCGAGTCGGAAAAGACGGTCGTTGAAGGTGCGGAGTAGTCCACGGCACTCTGTGGTGAAACCGAGTACGGAGACACGCGCAGTCCAGAAAAGGTACCACGCGCCTAGCCAGAGAGCCGGTGCAACGGTAGTGATATCGCCGCAGAACAGCCTGTGCAGGTCTTAGACAAGCTGGGTTCCTACTACGACTTAGGATCCGTGCCACGGGAAACAAGACGAAGAACCTAGTAGGAAGCACCTTGGTTTACTGTCATGGTGGCCACAGCCGAGCTGGCGAAAATAAATACCTATTCCGCCGTCGACACACACGTGTACGACTTACCGATCACGGGGCACTAGTTGCCACCGGCATACGCGTGGACTACTACTACTACTACTAATATGTCTACTACAACAACGCCATCCGGCGAGCGGGTTTCCTTACAGTGTCAACATTGCAACCGTCACGGCTCAGTATCTTACAGACCCCCCTTCTTAGCTTGTTGTCCGTCCTCGGACAACCTCGCGTCTGAAACGCTGAAGTCCGCCTTCGGAGCCCGCTTCACATACCGCGCATCCGCCCTCGCTCTCTGTTCCATTAACTCCACGCCATACCGTGCTCGGGTCTCTTCGCCTTCCAATCTTTTCGTTTCGCCCTCGACGCCCGCTTCGGTTCATCACGACAATGCCACAGGTAGGGGGGCATTGGGTCAGTCCGGATACGGAGTTCGACCATCGCCGCCACCCGGGTCGCCTTTCAATCTCGCAGCGCCGGGTGATTGTGCCGTACCCTGTGGATCAATACGTTGACACTTCGGCCGAGTGGTTTGACGCGACGCGCTTCGCTGCTCTCCCAGTCCGTCCAGAAGTCGGATACCTCGTCGGTAACAAGCGTCTACGCGACGGCTCGTGGGAAGCCCGATGGGGACATATGCGCATTCGGCTCGACGAGGGACCTCGTTTCTATGCGGTTCTTTCCGAATCCGGAGTCCCTGCTGACATGCCATGGGTCCGGTGTCCTCAAGAACGCGACTACCAGAGGCGCTTGGCTGCTATGCTCATCCGTCTTCGGGAGGAGTATGATACGAACGACAGCGCATGTCCGTTCCCGCCACCTGGCCATAACCTTCTTGCGCTCATCGCATGGGAGGTTCCACTTGACGGCTTTTATCTCATTGCGGAGCGTGAGCGATGGGGTGATGACATCAGCGACGAGGCCCGCATAAGAACCGGCCACGGTGTATTCTTTGGTTGGCACAACCAGGAATTTCATGACCTCCTTCGACCGAAGCGGCGGGGTCTTTATCTTTCCGTCGCGGCGGAGGAAGAGTGTTTCAAAGTGTCACGGTACCTTTGCGTGCCAAGTCCTCCGATTGCGGCTTACTACACCGGTCTCATGCTCACCCACGAGCGGATGGGCTACTTTGTCCGTGCAGTGTTGAAGACGGAATGGTGCGTGTTGGCTTTCTTCGCGTTCCTCTACGCTGCCCGAGACGGATTACCGATGCAATTGAAGTTTAGCGACTGGCGCCTTGCACGGGACCCCGACTTGGATGCTCCGACCGGACGGCTGATGAAGATTCCTTGCGAGCTAGTTCGCTTCATCCGCCTGATCGGTGTCCAGAACATTGTCCGTGGTACCGACTTTGGTGCAGCGGAGGCGGACGCCCTACTGGATTACGTTGTACGCATCGACTGGGACAAGACGCCGAACCCGGGGTATCTTTGGTATGATTTCGAAAACGACCGCTTCCCGGATATTCCCAGACATCCTGCAGAGCGAGACGACGGACGCGAGTACAAGAATAATCCTCCAATTCTTCCGGAGTCGGATTGCATGGATGCTCCACGGCAGTACGCCGAGCACTACTTTCCGCAGGCGCGCGGCTTCGTTCCGGAGTGCATCGCCGGCGGCCATCTTCAAAACACCGATAACGGGAGTGTGGAAGGAGAAGAGATTGATGCCGTTCCCGTAGTGGAAGTTCCCACGCCGGTCAGGGCCCAGGACACAGAGGTAGCCCAGGTTTGCTGGATGAACATCCAGCCGGAGCCGGAACTGTCCTCCAACATCTTCACGAGTCATCCGTGACGGATGCGGCGCGGGACTTGTCCGACGACGGCACTCATCTCTCTGGGCGTGTGTACAAGGCGTATCAGAGCCTTAACGCACGCTGCGAGCAGCTCGAAGAACCGATTTCGGACAGCATAGTGCAGGCCCTGCAGCGTGCCAGAAAATGGGTTGAAACCGCCAAACTTCTTGACCGCTTCCGAGAGACGGTTGCCGGAGATTTCGTAACCATTATGGATGCCGTGAAGGAGGGTGCTGAGACGATAATGCGTGAAGAAGAGATTCAAGAAGTGACCTCAGCGCAGCCAGAAAACAAAACATCGAAGATTGCATCAACAATGCCGAACACGGAGCATTAGATCGTGTCAGTCGAGAGCGATAATCCACTCTGTGGACAGCAATGCTGCTCAAATAAACTCTTTGAATTTTTTGAGAGCTCCTGTACCGCCATGCACGAGCGCACGCTTGGTAACCGATTCGGTAATCAGTAATGCGCGTAGGGCGTGCGCGCTGGCACTCAAAAAATCCTAAGTATTTTGAGGGCGCCAGGAGCCCAAATCGCGTGTTTTCAGCCTCTGAAACGGCCTCGTTTCCGAGATATCAGGCAAAAGAGTAATCGCCGTTTTTGACCGTTTGCGGAGGGGTAATTTCCGCGACAGATATTTTGATTATCCTTGCAAGTAGCCTCTGGCGCTTCCAGGCGCTCCCTGCCGTATGCGGGCCTAGAGAGCATGCGCGCCTGGTGCTGTCGCTCCCCGTTGCATGGTGCGTCCTTGCTGGGCGCCGCCGCGTGCACCGCGTCCTTGCTGGGTTCTACAGCGCGTGCTGCGCATTGCGCAAAGTGCTCAAACGCATTCCGTGTGCCGTCTCCTTTCATCTGTGCTTCGTGTGCTGAGGCAATGAGCCGACACGGAGAAGAGCGCTGCTACGAAGAAGCAATGTCAATTAGACATGACGCTGGAACCTGTTTTGAGAGGGATCATTACCGCTTCGGAGCAGGAAGCTCGAACCTGTTTGAGAGGGATCATTACCGCTTCGGAGCTTCCTGCTTCCGAGTTGTTTGGCGCTTCTTGCCCCCCTTCTTAGATTTCGATGCGTCCTCGACAGCCATTCGACGGAAGTATCGTTCCACAAAGTTGTGTGGGATGTTCCGTCTTGGTTCCCACGTAGACTTCTTGAAACCGTACCACTTTACTCGTACGAGCTCCTCACCGTCTTCGGCTGTACCGTGGCCGGTGACCTTCTCCACGACCCATTCTTTCTCCGTATCTGGGTGGGGTGTGGCCGCAGTAGGTTCGGATGTAGCCGGTGTCGGATCAGCGGGAACCGGAGTTTCAGCGGTACCGTCGTCAGTCGGTGCATGTTCGTCGCGTGACGGCGTGGGGTCAGATTCCGAGTGCGGTGCTTCTGAACGGGGGTCCATTTCCGTTCCGGTTGTACCATCAAGGCTTTTATCGGCAATGCTATCCCTTTCTTCGGAAATAGGAGAGGGTGCCGATACGGGATTAGATTCGGTGACGGGGGTGGGGGTTGCGCTCTCCTCGGAGACAGGAGTGGGCGCCGCCGTCACTCGGTCAATACTAACGATATCGTGCAACCCGTCGATGTCCAGTGTGACAGTGGTTTCAGTAGCACGAACGACCTTATACGGACCTTCCGAAGCCGGTAATAGTTTTTTGACGATATCTTCGTACTCGGTAGAATTCTTCTTCCGAGGCGGAGCGTCTAAGTAAACCATATCCCCTTCCTTAAAGGTCGGAGTGTACCGTATCCGGGAATCAAAGGAGGCTTTGTAGCGCTCCTGCGATTTGCCTAGTTTGGTGTAGGCAAGCTTGATTAGTTTCGAGATGCGGGCGCGTGTTACGCGACGGGATTCTGCCGTTGTCGGGTGCAGAGATGCCGTTTGCGGGAGAGCTGACGTAGGCTCGTCGAGCACGATCCCGGGGGGGTGCCGCGTAAGCGAGAGGTCGAAGGGAGTGAATCCGGTTGAGCGGTGAACCTGCAGGTTGTACCCGTACACCAACGGCTGGACCAACTTATCCCAGTCCTTCTGGTGCTCTGCTACGTAATGCCGCAAGCGGTTCACCAAAACCTTATTGAACCTTTCGGCCTGCCCGTTCGTCTGCGGATGATATGCCGTCGTGAGAGCGTGCGTAATACCGAGATCAGCAGAGAGCGACTCGAAGTACTTGGCGACGAACTGCGGGCCATTGTCGGTGAGGAGGTAAGTGGGAATCCCGTAAGGGTAGACCCAATTCTCGAGGAACGCGATAGCGATATCAGCGGCCTTCGTGTCCGACAGCGGTATGGCTCGAGTGAGCTTAGTAAAGCGGTCCGTTATCACCAATATGTATCTCTTTCCGCGTCCGGTTTTCGGCAATGGTCCGAGTATGTCCATGGCCACAAACTCGAAGGGACCCGTTGCCGGGAACAACTTCAAGTATTTTTGGTTCCTGAAATGAGTTCCGCGAACGGCTCGACACGGTTCACACCGAGAGACGGTCTCAAATACATGCTGCGACATGAGTGGCCAGTAGAAATCCCGACGTAGGGTGTAGTACATCTTGATTGCACCGGGGTGTCCAGCCAAGCGTTGGAAATGAGCGAGTTCAAGAACTCTTTCCCGTAGGGACTCCGGTACGACTCTCTGTACTGCTCCGTCGATCGGTGATATTCTGCACAGTATCCCGGAACGGTTGTAGTCAAACTGGGACTTAGGATCTCCGACGGATTCGGCCTTAGCTTTGCAGAAAGGGTCCCTCGCCTGGGCGGCAATGAACTCTTCAACCGTTATCGGAGTGACGTCAGGTTGCTCCGGGACGGTTGTGAATACATGCAAGGGCTCACCGTCATCGGTGATTGTTGGCCAGTTGATCAGCGCGTCCTTGATGACTTCTCCGTTAACGAGGACATCTGCCACAACATAGTCCGTGTCGGTCTCCATCTCTTCTATGAACAGGCATGGGATTTCATCCTCCAAAGGCGTCTCATCATTTCCGTCGGTCGGCATCCGTGACACTGCGTCGGCAGGAAGATGTTTTATGCCGGGTCGGTAGTGCACCTCAAAGTCAAACTCTGCGAGGCGTAGACGCCACCTCGCGAGTCTTCCCGTAGCGTCGGTTATATTGAGGAGCCAGCGCAAAGCGTTGTGATCCGTTCGAACTACAAAACGTTGTCCTTCCAGGTATGGCCTTAGAAGTAGCATGCTCCATACGATGGCCAGGCACTCTCGCTCAGAGGTGCTGTAGTTCCTTTCCGGCGCGGTTAACGAACGGCTCCAGTATCCGATTGGGCGGTAGTCTTTCTCGTCTTCTTGCTGCTGTAGCAGAGTACATCCGACTTGACGGTCACAGGCGTCCGTCTCCAAGATGTAGGGCTTTCCGGGTTTCGGTAAAGATAGAATTGGAGGGGAGGTGAGCCTCTTCTTCAGTTCTTCGAACGCCTCCATATCTTCTTCCGAAAACGGTTCGAGGTCGACAGGTTGGTCCTTCTCAAGCTTCCGGTTCAGCGGGTGGGCGATCCTTGCAAAGTTCGGCACGAAGCGTCTGTAGACATTGGAGAGACCTAGGAACGCCCGGAGCTCGGTCTGTGTCCGTGGTGGTTTAGCTTTTGTCACAGCGTCACAAGTCTTCGACGCCACTTGAAGCTTCCCGGGTCGGATCACATGTCCCAGGTAATCAACTGCTGACTGGAAGAAGAAGCACTTCTTCAATTTCAGTGTTATTCCGGCTTCTCGGAGTAGGTCAAGTACCTTAGCTAGGTGTCGGTAATGATCCGTGACGGAGCTCGAGTAGATTATGACATCGTCGAGATACACGATAGCAAATTGCCAACGAACCTTATTCAGGATGACATCTATAGCTCTTTGAAACGTCGCAGGGGCGTTCTTCAAACCAAATGGCATCCGAATAAAGCGGTAGAGACCCACGTGGGAGGTGAAAGTAGTTTTGTCCCTATCGGGCTTGTCTATTTCCACTTGCCAATACCCCGAGTTGGCGTCAAGGGTAGAGAACACTCTTGCGTCTCCCAGTGAATCAATGCATTCATCCATCCGTGGTATCGGGTAAGAGTCACGAACTGTGACGGCGTTGAGCTTTCTGTAATCGATGCAGAAGCGCCAGGAGCCATCCTTCTTCAAGGCGATGACGACGGGGCTAGCCCACTCTGCCGAAGACGGTTCAATTACTCCTTCCCTCAACATCTTTGTGATTTGCTCCTTCTCCCATTCTCGGGCCTTCTGACCGGATCGGTAGGGGCTTGGTGCACTGGACGTGCATCAGGATCTAGTTCAATCCGATGTTTTGCGGCCGAGATTGTTCCCAAGTGTCCGTCCCACATATCAGCGTACTCGGAAAGCAGCTGAATGATCTTATTCCGCTGCGGCTCGTACTCTTCACCGATGTGCACTGTCGATGTCCAGTCCGCTTCCGGTGACTCAATCTCGTCTTTTGTACCCCCCTTCTTAGGGCTGTCGACGTCCTCGTCGACTTGTGTGATAGTGGGGTTGGTGATGGAGAAAAGAGCAGCGGGGGCTGGTTGAGCTTCGCCGACTACGGTGTTTTTCGATAGAGTTGTGGGTCGTTCGCTCATGTTGGCCACCAATACATGGAATGGCCGGTTCGGAAGAACTTCCATCACTCCATTTGCCAGTAGTTGCAGGTTCCGGCGAACGGTTTGAATCTTGTTCTGTAAGTAAACCATTCCACTTGTATCGGTTTGAACCAAGACAGCCGTCTCAGACATAGGAGGGAGCATGATGGAGCGAGCGACACGAAGCTTCTGTGATGCCGTGTGTCTCGGGATGCGAGCGGGGATGGGCTTCCCATCTCGAGAACCTTTGTGTGCGTCAAGAAGGGCAACGGGTGGTGAGTTGTAGAACGAAATTTTCCGTTCCCCGGGGTAGATCGCTTTGATGTATCGATCTATAAAGGATGTGCCCAGGATACAGTCCACTGCCAGGTTGGAAGATACAAGGAACCGGATCCGTACCTTCAAGTTACCGAGTCGGATATCCAGGGGTATTACGCCGAGAATATTCATCGAACGGTTGGACGCATCCGATACACGGGGAGCCTTGATCGGTAATAACTGAGACTCCCATCCGGGCGGTAAAGCGCGGGTGTGTACCAGGTTTGGGGATGCTCCTGTGTCCAGAACACTTGTGATCATCCGTGTTAGGCGGGGCTTGTGATAGAGGGCTGTCAGGACTTTGTAGTTCTGACTCCTAAACAAGTAAACCGGTTCGGAAGTGTCAATCTCACAGTTCAACACTTCATGATGGAGTCCTTCTTCCGCAACGGCTTTCCGTTCAACGGCTGGACCTCCATTGAGGCTGTCATCCTTGACAGGGCGCGGCGCCTCTACGCGTCCTGCTGAGCGTTTTCCTCCTCTTCAGGATGATGTGGTTCTTCCTCCTCCAGGATAAAGGCCGAACGGCGGGGACTTCTATTGGCTGGTTGAGAACTTCCGGGGATCGGAGCGCTATTGTCGGCGCGACTTCTCTGGCTACCGACATTACCGGGTCGACGTGCCTGGCCTCCAGTAAATGGCATCCGACGGCGGAAATAACCTTCATCAACCCGATGGGTGTAATTTTGCTCACGTTGCTGGAGCAACTTGTTCCGGACTTCGGCAGGCATCCACTCGCAGCAAGGGCGGGTAGTTGACAAGCATAAACGACATGCTGGGTTCCGGTTCGGGTCAAAGGATTGTCGAGGGTTTGGTATGCCGAGTACGGTGTTGAAGGCATCGTGCTCTGACCCATCTGGGAAGGTGAAGCGGTACTTGTCGCTGGTATCGACGGGAAGGAGACGCTCGGCGAGGGCAACACTGCTAGGGCCTCTCCAGCCTGGTCTTCTACTACTCCGGACTCCGTACTAGTATCCGTTTCGGTAAGGAGAGCTCGCGTACGCGACTTGCGTGCGTCACGGGCTTTCTCGATCGTGGAATGAACCTTCTTTCCGCCACGGTGAGTATCTCCTAGACCTTCTGCAAATAGTACCAACTGCCTGAATCCGATCTTCGGGTGTGTTGCAGAATGATTGCGGACCGAAGCGCGATCGCTGGTAGTAAACCTTCCACGAATAAAGCCTTCAAACGCGAATCAGTGAATATATTACCGCAGCGGAGATTCTTCTTCCACAAGCGGTCCGAGAATTCACTTTCCCGTAATTCCGGAACATCTGCCGATAAAGTTGTCTATTATCGTGATTACGCTTCGCGCGATGACTTTGTCAGCTAGCGTACGTTCTCCAGGCAGGATGGTTCCAACGACCTCGGGATAGGTCCGTAGAAAGCTCAATCGTCCTCATCCGAATCCACGGCTCCTTGAACTCGGCGCCCGCAGAATACGGTTTGACGCAAGCTCTAAGCCGAACTGGATGATGAAAAACTAGAAGAGCCAGACTTGCAGCTCCTTCTGAATGGCCTTCTGCGTTGCGCATGCCGGTTTTAAACGCACTGAGAAACTTGTATTGGTTATCCGTGACATTCGGCGATCGTTTCCACTGAACTCTCGCGGAATCTGCAATCCATCCGTTTAGCGGAGCTTCGCGACTGATCCGGCCACTTGAGCATGTGTACCTTCCGGAACG
>VCMS01000513.1:0-21481 GCA_022539475.1 Gracilaria domingensis | reverse complement strand
AACCAAAGGAGACTGGCCTCGCGTAATGGAATGCCTCAAAGGATACGTTTGACGTCGGCTCATGAGAAGGTTGCTGGTATATGTGTATAGACGCATGAATTCTGAGGGTAATGCGTCACTATTTTATCGCCACATCGGACAGTACAGCCTTCTGGTGATGCGAAAAGCACAGTTTTTGGATGATGGTCATCTCTTGATTCGTTTGGGATCATTCAATGGTAGTGAACATGGTACTCAGCAGCAGAATGTGCTGGCGAGAGAGACCTGTTTCTTTGTCGTCTACTGCATGTCCATCACCTGCATTATAAACTTGTTTGAAAACAGATCTATCCAACTTTTGCGAACGTTTCACATGTACAGAGAGGATTTTGTAGGCGATGAAATGGAGGCGGCATCATTACCGCCTCTGCGAAACAGTGTGCTGGACGAACAGGACGGCAGGGAGAGGCCTGGCGCTAATGAAGGAAGCGCTCCTCGTAGGAATGGCACGAACGAAAGAGTAGAGCGGTCGTGGACAGACTCCGCAAATCGACGAGGCACTTCTGACAGAGTAAGAAGGACCAGGCTGGAGTTTTCGCGTATTCCTGTGTCCAGACAGGTGCGGATGGTATCGCCTTACCTGGGCCGCTCATTGTTATCGTATAATCCGGAGAGAAGCAATGTCCTGACTGCTCGGCGATTTGCTCCTGCCAAGGAATGAGGCAGTGTTAAGTTTATGAGCGCTGAAACAGGCGAATTGAGATTCAAGTCGGTGACCGAGTTTAGTTTGCTGGATGGGGAAGCGGAAGGAGAGAAAGGTGTGACGGAAAATGAGGACGTTGGTCTCCGACGAAGAATGTTTCTTTTTCACCCGCTCTTGCCGTTTGTTATGGCAATGGAGGGGCATCGGCCCGTGAACTTTCATGTTTACAGGCATGCCGAATGATAATCACCGCATATGACGATTTTTACGGGCGGAAGTAGTCTGCGGATCTGAACTGCTGCGCAATACATACATACATGGACTGACAATGTACCCAACGTTGTCTTTCTTCATATAACTTTTTCGTTCATAACGAATCTGGCCAAGTGCGATTCATTCTATCCCTATCTACACAAACGGACTCCAGATACTGATTTGAGGGCACGGTCAATATTGGTTTTTCATTAACGCTTTTCTCACATATGACGTCGTCAACGGGGCGAAATTCGCGAAAAGCTAACTACTTCAGGTCGAACTGCACAGTGCGGCCCTGTAGACTCGCAATAGATTGCATCAAAGCTCTGCAGTTCACTCCATTTGTCCCTCTTAAGCTTGAAAGGAATCACAAAAGCACCAAAGTGTATAACTCCGATATAGAAATTTCATTGAAGTTGATCACGATGGTGAACGGAACTTTTGTATCCAAAATTATGGAAGGAGTACAGATTAGTTTGAGTTGCTGTGTGACCCACCGGACTTTAGCTCGTGTACTTGCTAGAGCATGAAACGGGGGTAATCGTACAGAGAGTGGAATACGACCCATGGCAGTGAACACAGGGCATCCGGAAATGAACGGGCTCGAGTGGTGGGAAGATGAACAGCTACGAATGCCGTTCCCACGTGCGCTGCGGGTTACGGCAGCACCAAGGCAAATATGTTTAGTGACACTCAAACGCGCTCACGACAGCCTCCTATGATCACCTAAACATTTCTCTTACCCTGTAGCGCCGCTAACGCTTTGTCTGCTCTTACAATCTGGACCACCGTCATATCGAAGCCACCAACTTGCAAATTGCTGAGTGGATATAAGGGTGATCAAACTTGTACTTTTTCTAAGGTACACCTAAACCTATTCTTCGGGTTTAGGAAAAATATTCGCTTTACTCTGAGTGGTATGTAAGAGATATGACGTCCACAGTGGATTAAGCTGTTTTATGCTCCAGAAGGAAGTGATTTCGTTCAGTGACGAACCCTGGGCGTGGGAACGGTCTGTTACTTTAAAGAAAGCACAAGCGCTTCGGAACTGATGTCTAAATAGAGACATTGTCTACCACATGGAGCAGTTTCTTTCATTGCGTGCGACACGTGCTGCCGACGAAGTAATCTTCGCTCAGACAAAGTTTTGATTCAAGATATACCTTTTCGACTACTTGCAAGGTTAGAGTGTCAAATTGGAACTCAGCCATCGCAGAAGTTCATGGTCTGTACAGGATAGTTCTGCCCAACTCCGACCCTGTACAGCTACTGTTCACGTCAACTAACCCTTAATGACTTGTATGGGGATTGTGAAATTTATTTGGCAACGGTGAATGCGGGGAAGGTTACGATTACTAATTAGAAGCTAAAGGAGACGTGCCGTGTGTACATTGATTATGTCTCGAAGACATATCTCCGGATGGCTTTCGCCGCGATCATAGTACTTAAACTCGCTCTTCCGTGTCCCAGTACCCTCAATACTTCTCTTGCCGGGAATCTTAACAAAAGCTGTCCACCGAAACTAAGCGTTTGGCGATCAAGATGGAGATGACTCGCAACGTTTCGTCCTTTGCCGCAGAGATGTCCAAAAGAGTGCAAGACTGCGTTTCAGAAGCAGAAATGATGATATCTTTGTTGAAGGAAGTGACCAAAGGTGAGTCACCGCTTGGAAAGGTTATTACGAAGATGATCTTGGACGCGATCAAAGGATTGCCGGATGTTTTAAGAGCAGTGGAAAGAGGGCTGCTTGAAGCTCTTGTGGAAGAATTGACAGAGTTTTGCTTGCGGTCTCAGAACGAGCACTGGTCGTTCTCTGGGCAACCTGCAACAGGAAGCTGCTTTTCCAGCAGACATTGAGAAAGTCCCGAAGACGACTAATGATGGTCGTGGATGAAAATACCGAAGATGAGGGAGAAACTTCGGTAATCTATGGCAAGCAGCATTCTAAACCTTTCGAAGAGAAACGTTGCACATATCATCAAACTTGTCGTCGCTGGAAAACCGTTGGACGGAAACGGAAGCTGTCTGAACAACTACCTTCGGTAGGACAACTATTAAAGCGGTGGACAGAGTTACAGGCAAGTGAAGCACGTTTTACTGGTGTCTGTCTGAGTTCAGTCTAGTCGGTGGGTGCTTGTTTTGAGGTTCTTCCAAGCCCACACCGCGCATCCAGCACTTTTTATAGGCCTCTGGGTTCCGCAAACCTCTGCCGCTCTTATGCACTAACGCACGCCACGCAATGCGCTGAGCGCTAAGACTTACATGGTGCGGACACGCAACCGTAGCATGACCTCTCCGCAATTGTTCGTGTATCAAGACGCACTCTTCTGCATTTGGTGTTACATCATTGCCACGCTCATCGCCAAGTGCATTTGCTTGCATTCCATACTAACCCCTCTTGGAAATGATACTAACTTCTAGACTGACTTGAGCTCGTTGAAATCGCGGATGAAAATCAATAGATATCCTTCCGTCGTACAGCATCAGGTCCAGACTTAGGTTCATAGGGTTTCGAAAAGGATAAGGAGAGTCGGGCGGCTTTCTGCTCAACATACTACAAGCCCAGGAAAAGGCGTACACTTCGGTTCCATTACCTTCGAAGAAAGCCCGCAGAAAAGAGAAGTCTTGGTCAGTGTATAGCGCAGAGTTATGCCGCAAAGGAAGACAGCATGAAAGCATATTATGATTTGTACTACGGGCCCGCTAAGAAGAGAAAGCCAATGCAATCGACGGCCGTCAGGACGTTTTGAACTATTGAAGCTCACGCTAAGTTTGACGGCTTCATCCGTTGGAGTGCATTATTTGGAGGGATCAGGAGCTCAACTACACATACCGACAAATACTGTCGCTGTTAAACCTTCGCTTACTTCAAGAAAGCCATGTTTTGAAGTTACGTATCATGCGTGATGTCGGTTTGTTTAACGAATGAAACAGATGCTAATTAGTGATGATCGTCAAACACGGAGCGATTTTTGAGACTTTTGCGGGACAAGAAATGACGTTCTGGGGATGGGGTGAGGAATCTTTCGATGAGGGGTCGATTTGCCATCTGGGCCCCGCAGTGTGCGGTTCTTCTAGACATTGCGCCTTCGAAGATGATCTGCGCGTGCTTTCAAGCAAACCTGAAACAGACTCTGTGAGTGGACGAGTGATGCTGAGAATGAAGCCGAGCGTCTTTTGCACAAGTTGGCAATGGCTTTCTTCGGAGTAGGACTGCTATGTTCAGCTAGTCGAATTATGGCTAGTCCTGAGTTTTGGTCCACCGCAAATGCGGAATGTGTTTGCGATGATTGCAAGACGCGCACACTGTTCACAGAGGGCGGGGACGTCTTGTTGCAAATGGAGCGGCGTGTCGCGAGAGTATAGTGGTGATTGTCTGGGTGGTGTGATGGATAATGTTATCATAGGGCTAGAACTGCTTGCTGCATGAGCCAGTTCATAGTGAACTGATGAGTGCAAGGACGTGACGAACGACGTGAGGGGAAGCAAAAGTTTGTTGTCATGAAGAAGTTAGAATTTTCCACTGGAAGAATACCACATGTAAAACGCTTTACTGTTAGTTATCATTCGTCGTATCATGTCGTGTTTTGTCTGGCGTGGTGGGTCAGCTCCAGAGCTGGGTGCGGATGAGATTCTGTGGAGAAACTATATAGAGAATCATCCTATCCTCGGTAGGGGGTTGGGCATCTGCGGGAGATATGTATCAATCACGCAAGGCAAAATGGATACGCAAGGTTGCGGACGAGGCAAAAGGCTTCGAGCTACGGCACGCGGTGGCACCTTCTTTTCCAATCAACGTAACTTGTAAACAAACCAAACGGTGCGAGAGATGCGTCGGGGATAAATACCAGGGGTATCCTTAGCGCGCACGGCGGCAGGCGGCAGCCAGCAAAGAGGGTGGAACCCACCGGCGTCGGGCGAATGAACGGCTGCGCGCGCGGTTCAGCGCGGCGCGCGCGCGGCCCGTTACGCGCGTGGGAGCGCGCCGGCGCGCGCGGCGCTCTGAGCGGTCGCCGCGCGCAGCGCCTCGCTTACAGCGCGCCACGCGTGCGCGCCATTGGCTGCGTCGTCAGCGCTTTTGATCCGCACGTGGCGCGGCGCCGCGCTGGTAAAGGCGAGCCGCCGCCCGACTGCATCGCTCGCGCTCCGCCCGCCCACCCTCCCCCGTCCTCTCGAGTGTGTGTGTGTGAGTGTGCGAGTGAGACGCACCGCCATGTCCACGGGCGCCTCTGGCTTGCTGCGCTCGTTCCGGCGCCACCGCCACGAGCGCGCCGGGTCCACCAAGAAGCTCACCCCAGGAAGCTGCCGTCGAACGAGCAGCTCTCCACGTCTTCCACCCTGTCGAACGCCACGGACGAGCCCGATGAGTCGCCCGAAAAGCAGCGCGGTCGCTCACTCTCGGCCTCGTCCGCCTTGCACGACACCTAGAGCCCCGTTTGCACCCGTCCCGTGGCAGGACGGCGGTTCCATGTCCACCGACGTGTCGAATTCTTTCAAGCGAGCTTTCAGCAGATGGCCACGGAGCGCGAGGCGCTCAAGGAGCAGGTCCGCTCGCTGAGTACCGCTGCGGAGGAGCCCGACCGCCTGCGCGAGCTCTCCGACAAGCTCAAGGAGCAGCTGGAGGATGCAAAAGCCGCGTTGGAGAAGGAGAAGCAGCGCGCCGATGTGTCGGCCAATGCCGTGCGCTCCCTGCAGAACTCGCTCGCTGATATCAAATCCGAACTGTCCGCGAAGACCTCCCAGATTGCCAAGCTCAATAAGGAGCTCGAAATGGCGATCAGAAGAGTGTAAAGGAGCTCATGCAGCGAGAGAAGGCCGCTGAAAGCGCCATGTTGCGCAAGAGTCGCGAGATTACTGAACTCAAGTCTCAGCTGCACACCATTGACGCCAAACTGAAAGACGCTTGAATGACTGTGTCGGCTTTCAGAAGTCCGCCAAGAAGGCCGCCAAGAACTGCAAAACTTGCAAGACGTCCTCAGGCAGGAGCAACTAAAGCTCTCCAACAAGACATCCCAACTTGAACGTGTGGAAACCGTTGCGTCGGAGAGACTCGGTGAGCTCAACAACGCTAACGAACAGCTGCACAAGCTTCAACAACAAAATGCGCGCGTTCAGCGAGAAGTGCTGGCGCTGGAGAAAGGCTTGCAGAGCGCGAAGGGAGAAGGTAGTGACGCCGCCGCTAGAGTCTCCGAACTTGAGCGCCAGCTCTGCCTTCGCACAGAGGAAGTCAAGGCCGCTGAGAAATCCTCCGAAACCGCCCAACAGCGTGTTGATGAGGCCACGAGCCGTGTCACAGCTTTGGAGCATCAGTTGGAAGAAGCAAAGAAGCCGCCTTCGAAGCTGAGGAGAAAGGAAAGCATATTGCCCAGCAGCTGTCGCAGACTTCCGATGATAAAGTCATGGACATGAAGCGCGAGCTGGAGAAGCTATCGAAGCAGCTCAATCGCGAGCGGAGCGCCTATGAATCTGAGAAGGAGCGCCTGGAATCTGCTAAAGTCGACGAAGTCTCTCAGCTAGAGAAGAAAGTTGAACAACCAAGGTCCGAATATGCTGATTCCAAATTTTCATGGAGCAAAGAAAGACGTGAGCTCACTATCCAGCTTGAACAAGCACAGAATTCGTTGGCGGCGAAGACGAGGGAGGTGAAGCGCTTGACCACCAAGGTGGAGGCAAGTCAGCAAGACGTTGAGGATGCTCAATGGCGTCTTGAACGTTCGAATTCAAAGATTGCTGACTTGAAACTTGCTACGAAGCACGCAGAAGACGAACTCACAAAAGAAATCATGGAGATGAGCGATACGCAGATTAACAGCAAGCGTCCACGAGGGAAGCTGAACGTAGGGCCCGCTTGGCTGAAAGTGCGACGGAGGACTTCAAGGTCGAGGTTGAGGCCTTGGCTCAGAAGCTCGCTGCATCGGGCCGAGAGCTCAAGGAATCCAAGGGATTAGTGAACAAGATCCAGTCCGATATAGAGAACAAGCAGAAGAGCATCGAAGGGCTTCTGACAGAGAAAGGAAAGCTTAGAGAAGAGGTTTCAAGTCTCCGGGAGGAATTCCAGGAAGCTGAGGAGAACCTGCGAACAGTTGAGGAAGAGCGCCATGAATTGGAAACCAATCTTCAGAAACTAGAAGAGGACTTGAAGGTGTCCAGGACGGATGCTGACGAGGCCCATGAACAATGCAGAAAGTTGATGGAACGATCGACCGAATTATCTCGTGACCTTGAAGATCGAAATGCTACCGTTGCGGAACAAGAGACCGAGCTCAAGAACCTTAGAACTGAAGCCCAAACCCCGCGAACACTACAGGTGCTTGTACGAGAGCATGAGGCAACCATTGGATAAATGGAGACCGAGATGTCGCAAAGTGAAAAGAAGTCGTCTGATATGCACTCGAGAAGCATTGACGCAGATCAGAAGATGGCCACACTCACATTCCAGCTCAGGAAGAGTGCATAGAAACTGGCATGTGTCGAGCAGAGACTTTCTAAGACTTAGAGTGAGAAGGAGACTCTCGTGGAGCGGGGTGGAGAGTCTGGGCAGAACGTCGGGGCTTTGAACACTGAGATTTCGACAACGCACTCCCAAATTTCTACGTTGGAAGGAGAGAAGTCACAACTGACGGCTTAGATTGAGAAGCAACGAAAAGAAGCTGACGAGGCCTCTGGCCGCTGCGATGAGTTGACGAGCAAGTGTGCGGAACTTGCTGACCTGATATCCTCTCTTGAGTTCCAGAGGAAGAATCCGAGTCAAATACGAAGCGTCTGGAAAGCGAACTATTCACTGCAATGAGAAGGGCACTGAACTTTGGAAGTCTCTGGAGAAATCTATTGGTCAAGTTGCGAAGCTGCGTGCAGAGTGGCGTTCGTCTGAATCAGCAGTCCAAGATGGGGAACAAACCCGGATTTCTATGCAGGGTGTTATCATTGAGAAGGGAAAGCTTATTGAGCCTTGAATCAGAAAGAGTATCTGAATCGACTCGGAATGCAGACGAAGTACGTAATGTTCAGGGCGTAAACAACGGTCTAGCGCATGAGCTGAATGCTTTTAAGCAGAGGCTTGTGGAACTGGAGTCTGAGGCTGCTAGTACAGAGGTTCGTCATGTTGAAAAGGTCACTCAAATGAGTGAGTCGTTTTCGAGCACGCAGAGTGAGATAAAATCGGTGGCTGATGAACTTACAAGTGTTTCAAAGAAGCTTTCAGACTGTGAGGAGGACGTTTAAACTCTTCAGGAGGAGAAGAAATCTTTGTCCCAACAGCTCGAGGAGCTTACTGAGGAGGCTGAATCCAAGGTGGACGCGATAACTGCAGATCGCGATGAATTGGCTGCCGAACGTGACGAGCTAGTGGCGACCAGGACGGAGCTAGAGAGGCAGAGTACGCAAGCGGATGAGGACAACGATTCAACTTGAGCATGATTGCTGCGCAAACCATCTTTATTCATTCCTTTTCTCAGCTGTACAACTTTCATTCACCATAATAACTTCACGATCCCCGTGTTTATTAGAATGCAGCTCGAGGAACGTAACTCCCTCCTCATGACGAACTTCATTTGAAGCATCAAATGTGTGAAAACAACGACGAACCTCATACACGTCTGTAACGGTATGAACTTTGTACACACCCTGACAGTTCTCATGAGAATACCTGCGAGCCTTCTCTTTATCCCCTGCTGGTTTGATAAACAGTGGCCCCTGCCTTTTGCGCAGAGATCGTGCACTGCTTGAAACACCGCTGCTTGCCACCTCTTTTCGTCTATGATATCGGCTCCTTGCGTTCAAATTATCTCTTTCTTTATGCTTGTACCGATACCTTCGAACCTTTTCAAGATTCCGAAGTCGTTTGTCTATATGCAACTGTTTGTCATTGCAGAAGGTTTTGAGGGCAGTACCTGGAAGTATCAGACGAGCACGTGCACAAAAGGCGCTCTCAGCAAGAATATCGGCTCCAGGAAGGCAAACGTAATGTACATCTCCAGAAAAATGTCTTCTTGTCGGAGGTTCACAAGTGTTTATGTATGCCAACCTCTTCACATCCAACGGCACCAAATCGTTTATGACGTGCAAGGGGTACTGATCGTGGTTGTCGCTTGCCACATTATTTCTTTCCGTTTCTGCAACGTCCTTTAAAATTTGATTACAATCACTTCCTTCTGCTGAATTCTTGCATACGGAGCAAACGACACAGCTCTCTAACGACCTATCGGCTGCGTACCTCTCTTTTACAGAGAGAGTTGGAGGAGTGCCGCAAATAACGTGAATAGGTTTTTCACAGATGAGGCAAAAGTGGTTGGGATTCGAGCCGATAATAGCGCCATCTACGCGGCACTTCTTACGATCATTCTCAACGCAAGTGAATATTGGTGGCATGGCGTTTTTGCTAAAGTGGCAGATATGCACTCGCTTAAGAACGAGCGCAAGTAGGGAAGAAGGTTTCGCGGTACGGATGATGAAGCACTACGGCATCCACAGCAAACTTGGGTAAAATTCATGGTCATCATCGTTCGCGTAACCGGATCCCACCAATGAGATTCTCGGAATCGCGTAACCTTTTCACACTCTGCCACCAATCACAATTTTTTAACTTGACCGTTTCCGAATTTCAGAAACGGTCAAGTTCTGAATCAGAATCAGAAGTGTTATCAAACAATATTTCTGAGAGGCAAGAGAAGATACCTTCGTTGGACACAGGCAGCCTCGCTTTGTCTCGCTTGCTCATTTCTCTCATGACGGACTACTCACCCAAATCGCATTACAAGACTCTCTTTCTGCGGTTATGAACCTTGATTCAGCTCTAAAAACGGCCTTTCATACAACCCTAGGTTCTTCATCGTGCTTTAGGCGACAACAAGAATCTAAGAAAGGCGCTTTGATGTCAAAGGAAACTTGCAGAGCGCACACAGCGGAAGAAACTTCGAGTAGCGAATTGGAGCTTTTCGCTGGAACCTATCTCTATCAATTCGTTTTTCTTCTTATGAAATCGTCTTTAATAACATGAGAATGTTGTGGATCTCATGTCACAGCGGTTGTTGCGACAACGAATAACACAAAATCTATCTCTCGGAAAAATTACTTTTGAAGTGGTTCGAAACCCACTTCCTTGATAATTCGATTCCGGTTATATCTGGGTATTCGGCATGTTGGGAACGTTGGACACGCACGGCACTTGAGTCACAAATCAATTTGAGAATTGATCGGAGCTGCAATCAGAAGCCGTTGAAACTTGGTTCTTTAAAACCCACTGCTGCGTTCCTAGATATGGTTTGATGGCTTACAAGACAATTATGATCATCTAAATGAACTTGTTAACACCTTTCAGGATGCTATTCCCTCTGTGAACTGATCATTATCATCTTGAAATTCAGCGGCGACGCAATATTTTTGTCTCGCATCATATCTTAATTGCAATCTTCGTTTGTATTGGTCAACTGTCTCTACTGAAAATGTTGTTCCATGTCCGAATTGCAAGGTGACGCTGGAATACTCCTTGGCACTCTTAATATCAAAATCATTTGTAACAAACTCGTCTGACGCAAAGCGACATATTGCCGCTCTTACTCGCTCTTTGGACGCATCAATTTGACGCCCAACGCCATGCAATGTAACAAGCACATCTTGACCTTTCCGATGCCCACGTTCATTTCCCATTGAGCTAGAATCACTGTGTTTGCTCAGATCATTCAGGTCCGGGTTTTCTTCCTCGCATTGACGGCATGTGTTTAATGCAAGCCCTCCACACATAAGCTTTATCGCCAAAAGCTTATGGTTCTTGTGAAATATATACGCTTCAACGTTTGACTTAGATCGGATACGACTGCCTACTTCTCCGAGAAGGCGCTCCACGAGAAATTGAGATGAAACAGGCAAGGGACCGCATTCCTCTAAAAGTTCGGGAAGATGCAAAATGGCATGGGTTGAAGGCGTGAAGCAGTAGTACTCAGATGGTTTGCTTGCAAACAAGTCGATGAATCTGGCAATTCTTCAACCACGCACAAGAGGTCTTTTCTCTGTTGATTACTGCAGTTGTAACTGAAGCATATATTCACCATTCTACCCGTGAGTCTCCAAATTCGTAGAATTTTCTTCTTCACCTTATAGTGATGCATGAAAGGTAACAGATATAACTGTGCCTGTCTTTTGAAGTCTTCTGCTTTGTACTTCGTGACATGCTCCAACGACATAGGTGATCTCCCCCAACTGCTTGGTATTCCTCTTGCAGCTTCTTCCATTGACTTATTGATGGATTTCAGGGTCTCAGCCTCAATGCAATACTTCGGCAAACACGGTAACTTTTGTGCTGGGAGTGAGACCCGATTGCGAGTTTAAGTACATGTTTTGACCAACCGAGCAACACCAAATGCATGACATCGTAAGGGAACGAGAAAACGTAGTCAAAAGTTAGTCTTCTCAAAAGAGATGAACGTTTAATACCGGTCTTCCGCTTCAAATCATCTCTTTCTTGTTTGCTGCAACTGTTCTTTGCCAGACGTTTCCATACAGAGAGGACCTCGGCACTATCTCGAATCGTAGGACACTCAGTTCTGATTATATCCCCTCGACGGCATAATCTTTCTCTCGAAATAACGTCTTTGAGAAGTCTAGATGAAACGTCAGGAACGACGCACGCGCTTCGGCATTCCCTCACAAAGGTCTTCTTTTTCTTGCAAAAACGGCAGAACATCAAACCTGTATGACCAACATATCCTAGTACCTTGGAGGCCGCAGGCCAGTCTGCAGTGAAGTACACAACATATGCCTTCATCAAACGTATCTGCTTGTCATAACACACAATTGGAATACTCTGTTCTAGCTCACGAAGATCTTCAACAATTTCATGCAGAAAGGAGTCAAAGTATAAGGTATCATGCGATCCCGGTATAACTGCGAGTATCAACGAGTTAGAGGCTTTGGCTCTCTCGTTCGGATTGAGGTTGAGCACGGTGCATGTCACAGGCCACGATGAGACAGGCTCACCGCGCTTGTTTCGAAAGCATTCAAAACCATCAGTTGATATCGTGAGGAAGAAAATCAACGTGTTCTCGGTGGTATCAACATGTTTTGCACGTTCTTGAAGAAGCCTTGAGAACATCCTTCCATTATAGTAGTCGTCCGTCGATTCAAACCTGTCTGAAACTTCATCTACATCTCTTGAGAGAAAACCGCATTCATTGCTCGCTTATAACCCTCTTGAACTTCTCTAAAAGTATCAGGACATCTTAGAAATGCTTTGAACGCTACTGATGGTTTCAGAAACCAAAAAGTTGCGCTTCCTTGGCCCATCATAGGGGCCTGACAGGTTGGACACTTTCTGCTTCCTTTCAACGCGCCGGAACACGCTGCATGGCCTTGTCGGCACATACGGACCGAACTCTTAAAGAGAATGTTTCTCTTTATGGCGAAAGAAATAAGAGAACGATAAGAGAAAATGGAGTTGAGAGGTTCAACGGACAGAAGTCGCTCGATAGCGTTTTGAGAAATGTCGGATACTTCTGCCATATACAGGAAACGGCTTAACCGCTTAAACTCATTCATTCTAGGGTCTTCATCGATTTCAATGTTCCCGGAAGGTACTGAGGAGCTCAGGCACGAATGATTGGAAGAAGAGGAAGGCTCCGAACTAGAACATTCATGCACAGGTGTACTAGAACCGAAGCTATGTTGATCGTTGCCCTCTCTAATAATTGCCTCATCTGCATAATTCGTGTTCTCACTTTCTTCAATCTCTGCTAAAACGTTATTACCCTCTATTGGAACGACTTCTAGTTCTTCTGTAGACTCCGCATTATTTTGGTTCGATGCAAAAGTTGGATGCTGTCGTGCTACTTCTCCGTATTGGACTGAATCTGAAGCAGGCAAGTGTGTTTCAGAGCAATTTATGGCCGGCAAAGAACCTGATGGGTTTCGTGTTACATGAGGTGTGGTCTGCCATCGGAATCTTCTTCTTTGGTTTGAGAGATTTGGAATCTGGGGTATGTCTTCTACATTGCTTTGCTCATCACTTTCCCCATTATCTGCTCTTTCCATGGGCTGGGTAATCTTCCATCTTCTCTTTCTTACCCGTCGATAATTTCTTCTCCTTCCATTCAAAACGACAAATGTCCCTCGCTTTTAATGTTTTTGGCCGGAGTAGAAGCTCTTGCCCTTCCTTTGAGATGCAAATACTGCGGCGATGCCTCCTCATGTAATCCGAGTGTGAGAAACTTTTCGCAGATATTGGAAATTGGTCATTATTTTCTGTAGATCCATTCCGGAATATTTTGAAACAGATCAACGGCAACTACTCCCGCTTCATCACGTGATAGTTTTCGCTTCACCTCACCTCGATGAGACAGAAACGGCGCCAGAAGAGTGATCCACGGCTTCCCGCCCATCGCCTCCCGTGCAGTTCGATACATAAGCGCTTCGTTCCGCTTCCTCCGACGACAATGGCTATACCTGGAACCATTCCTTCCGCTCTCATCCATTTCCTCTTTTGGTTCAGCCATTCTAGCGACGCCCTCCTACTGAACCCGGTCAAGCGGTGCAGAGACTCACATCTTTGCAGTCTATACCTTCCTCATACATCCAGTATGTTGTCCTGTCTGCTTTGCTGCAACACATCGCCTAACCTTTCCAAACTAACTTTGTTATGGATACTGAAATCATCCCTATCCTGTTATCCGAAGTATGACATGACTTCCCGCCAAATCCCCAGCGTCTCTGTCGACCGTTCCGTAACTGCTGCTCAAGAAGCGACCATGCCCCATAGTTCTTCTCCTCCCAATCAAGTTCCTCCTCAATGCATCCCCATTCCAACAGCTATGAATCGTCGGAAAATGAAAGAGGCTGACAGGAACGGCAGACCCACAGGAGCCGTAATCTCTGCAAGGCTAGTTTTTAATCGTCTGTTCCGTGAGCGATTTCCAGACTGGATAGACTACGCGAGGACAGGGGATAACGAAGACTCGGACAACAATGTGGACCATGATCAGTTCCCAATCTACCTCGAGATGGCAAATGCCGTCAAAGATATGACACGTCAGTTTCTTTACCATAAGATGGGTCTGACTCGTGGCGCCCGTAATTTCCGTTCTGTGAAAATTGAGTACGCCTCTCAGCTTTTGCAGCTAAAGCAAAAGGTTGTGAAGGCCTTTCCAGTTCTTGGAGCTGCCCAAAACTATTGGATAGTTACCGATTTTGTGAAGGAGGCAATGCAGAGAGACAAGAAGGCAGTGAAGGAAGCGACGAAGAGGACTAACGCTCCCGTTAATGTTGCTATCGAGCGGGGATTGGCAGGAGGCAGAGACGGCCAGAATGGTGTCCCTGGGCCGGTGTCTGGTGGCAACTTTCGGGAAATGCCTGATTCCGTGGCCGGTGATGAAGCAGTTCCTACTAATGGTGATGGCCGAGCTATGAGCGGTCATATCCAAGCGTCAGCTGAAGGACATGGTGAAGAGATTGTTCACTCAAACGGTGATGCGCATTCGAGTCATTCAGAGATGGCTTATGGATCTCAAGATGATGTATTCCAAAGCGATGACCTTAATGAAAATGCGTCTCAGTCGTGCCAAGACTGTGAAGAAATTACCCCTGCGGTTGTGCGAACTGCAGGTTCTCGACGTGGCGGAATCGTACTCAGGGAAATGGTCCCCACTTGAGCCGCAAACGGACTGAAGTTGAGCCCATCAATCGCGACCAGGATGAATCCAACCGTCAGAAGCGTCGGCGCAAGAACTCAAAGAACGCTCGATCCCGTCCGAATGTCACATCCAGCAACCAGAACAACCAACAAAGACCATCTCATATGCCTCGCCATGCTTCATCCGGACGTTCTCGTGCGGTTGGCTCCCGCACGCATCATCGTCAGTAGACCATCAACGCAACGTAAGTAGTTCGCGCACAAGATATTCACGATGATGACCCCAACAAATCTGGAGGTAACTATCTCACTCATTTCTTTCTCATACTTGCGTTATGACTAACTTTTATATCATCAGTAATGTCGACAAAGGTAGCCGTAGTTGCCCTGGCCGACACGATGACTTCATTCTAAGTTCTCTTGCGCAGCTTTCCTGCCATCTATAAGTATTGATTTTGGACCAACACAAGGTCCTAGGGTAAACAGGTGTTCTAGGTCTGGTGTCGGATCTCAAGATGCATTGCATCTTCCACATACGACAAAGTTTTCTGATACCTACTCTGTTCTTCGTAGACATTTTGACAAAATTTGGCGTAGATGGTGTACCTCTTCGGACAAATCTGAGGTCCAATATGGTACATTACTTGACATCAACAGAGACATAAAGAGAGGAGGTTAGGTACTCTTGATAATGTCCTAGTTTGACAGTTTTCCGTCCCAAGAAGGGACAGATTATGTCTTACCATATCATTCCTCAATGGGCTATGTTTTGTCCTTTCTAGGACCTCTTATTGTATGACTCTGAAAGTCATATAGCGTACACATCACGAACCATTTCAGGAGGCCTTGGAGCATCCAAAAAGTAACGATTGTGAACTGATTTTGACAGATTTGGTGCTGCGAAAGTCGCACTTTCGAACCTCCTCTCGGACAGATTTGGAACTAATTGGGCCATATAACAACCCTAGTTGGACCAGCTACTTTTGCAAATATTTTGGCCATCTTATGTACGAACTTAGTTGGCCATGTTTCGGCACACATTATGTGCCATTCTTTCGGGACAAATTAGTACACATTTAGACTACTTCAGGGACACTTAAATCAGGATCTCTTTGGACCAATTCACGTCCATTTTGGGCGATATTTAGGTCTTTTACATTGCTTGTAGGGACTTGAGTTCCTTGTTTGCCTTTTGACAAATGGAGAAGACTACCTAGAAAACAACTTGGGCGTCACTATCGACAACATTTTTCGTTTGTAGTACTTTATTGTGCTAATTGCTTTCTTCGTACTCTTCTTTTCCGTGAGTGCTGTGGCGACGGCTGTAGCCCAGCCATCGGACCGTGTTTTTAAGTTGCGTTCGCAGCGTTCCGAAGACGAATCATTAGGGAGCACAATCATCAACTCCACAGTCGTCGATTTGCGCCAAGAACCCAAGGGTAGCAATCGCTTCACGTTTTCTGCAGTGAAGTATACAAGGAATGACCGAAGGAAGGAGCTTTTAGCAGGTATCAATGGCCACTAGTTGAGTGGAAAGGTAGTACTGCTCATGGCAGAAAGCGGGGCGGGAAGATCGGCCTTTTTACACGTCTGTGCAATGAAAGAGACTGTGAAAAGCAGAACGGTGATGGATGGAAACATTCTTCTGAAAGGAGAACCCGCTTCGAAGGAATTGATTTCACACTCTACTGGATAGAGCGAACAGAACGATATTCATATGGAAGAAACGACGGTGCGTGAGGCAGTTATACTCAGCGCCAGGTTACGGTTTCCGTCTTCTATATCAGATAAAGAAAAGTGCATTCGCGCAATGGAGACTATTGAGTTAACGGGACTTTCGTCGTACTCTGATATTCTCGTAAAATCCCTTGCAAGTGCAGAACTAAAACTGTTGACAATGGCTCTGTAATTCTTTGCCGATCTACTAGTACTTCTTCTGGATATACCCACTAGTGGTATATCAGCGTACAGCGCTTTAGTTGTGGCAAATGCGCTTCGCAAAATAGCGGACACAGGGACTTGCGTGGTCTGCACCGTACATCAACCGAGCAGAGGGGTGTTCAGTATTTTTGACCAGCTTTTGCTTCTGAAGCGGGGCGGTAAGCAGGTCTATTTTGGAGACATCGGTGAGAATGCTGCGACCTTAACGACGTACTTTGAGTCAAACGGGCCAAACAAACTGGTAGGTGAAACAAATCCCGCCGACCAGATGCTGGATGCCATCGCAGGCGAGATTCAGAAGCTTTCCGCAGAGAGCTCGGCACGTATATCAGCTGAGAAGCACGTGAGCGTAATGGAGTCGGACTTGAGGCGCGTCGGTCAAAGGGTGGTTCAGCTGGAATCGGTGGAGAAGAAGCTGCGCAGTGACGGAAAAGCAATGAGTGAGGAGATGAAGACACTTCAAGCTGGAACGGATGAAGTAAGGAAGTAGCTTGCTGTGATGGAACAACGTTTATCAGAGAGCAAGAGTGAGCTGGAGCGTGGTTTGCAGCGTTTGGGTGAATCAGAGAGCGCCAAGGCGCACTTGATAGGGGAAGTGAAAAGGTTGAAGGCGACAATCGCGGCCTCGGAGTCAAGTCTAGAAGAGCTTCGCAGAAGTGTGAACGACACGAGAGATCAACTGAGCTGAGCGGAAGAAGCGAAGCGCTCTGCGGAGGCGAGCAGCCCGTCGATGGTGCGACAATTGTCTGAGGAACGAGACGGTCTGGAGGACGAAAATCGGTGGCTGCAGTCGGAGCTGGAGGGTATGAAGAACGAGGTGACGCACCTGAAGAAGCTGAACTCGACGCTGCTGTCGAAGGAGGGCGCGGCGGAGCTGATGACGTCCAGAGACCGGGCGGTGTCGGACGTGCACTCGCTGACACGCGCGAACGAGGCGCTGCAGCACAGTCTGTTGAAGGTGCGGGAGGAGTCGGAGGCGGTGAAGAGCGAACGCAACGAGGCGGCGAAACAGATGCGGTCGATTAGACAGGAAGTGGAGACGGCGGAGGAGCAACTGAAGAGCAAGTGTGAAGAAGTTCAGTATGC
Organism: Gracilaria domingensis; assembly: GCA_022539475.1. Classification (NCBI taxonomy): domain Eukaryota; phylum Rhodophyta; class Florideophyceae; order Gracilariales; family Gracilariaceae; genus Gracilaria; species Gracilaria domingensis. The sequence goes on along the minus strand of VCMS01000513.1, from coordinate 3,902 downwards.
CGACCCATGGCCAGGCGACCGACCAACACCAAGACCATACAAGACATAAGACAATAAAATAAAATTGCTGAGACATATATGTCCCGTGTTCCTGGACTTTAAATACACCCATGAAAATGGTTGGGTTTGTCGAGAAACTTCGTTTAGTTGGTGTGGCCCAGTTGGCTAGGCCGGGCGGACCAGGTGAGACTGGGCGTCGGGTGGGCGCGCCCACCCCATTCTTCGAACGATGGGCGCTTTTGCTGAAAATGTTTTGGACGAACAGCATTGCCTCACGCGCTCCAAAATCTCGTTCTCGAGATCTCATGCTTCAGTCTCTTCTTATTTGTGAAGCCAAGTGTTTCGGCTGGCTACAACTCGCTACATCAATCGTCAAGCTCTCGTTCCCAATCATTTTTCATTCTTGTACCTTCGGTATATCATGCAAAGGTTCTATCATGTGTCCAAAGTAAGTTTTATTACATCTCAAAGGGCGACACCTACTAAAGACTGAACAAACACTAACGTTAACCCTGGCAGAATCATACAATGTAGAGAACAGCTCTTATTGCGTCCAACACACTGCTACCGATCCACCACGCCTCAATACCGTGCGTAACTTCACCATCCATATGTCGCGTCTCACTCGCAACTTGTTCTCAGAAGCGCGTGCGTCGTTATCGATTGAATTGCCGTTTTGTAGCAGCACTAGCATTGAGTTGTTGAAAGTGAATACTCTGAAAGAGATCGGAAAGCTTTTGTGGCAGAGAACGTCTGCAGCGCTCCATACATCTGCGGCGCTTCATTGCTTTCGAGCTGTTGTGACTCGACGGTTTCCTCCGCGGTATGAAAAAAGTTCGCATCGTTCTCGGTGTCTTGCAGCGGAAAAACAAGAAGTGGTGCGTTAGTGACTGACGCGTGTCCATGGCAGGCTGGAGCAACATATTGCCAATGGTTCAATCAGTGGGCGCTTGTTGCCAACCTGTGGCAGGTTCATCTACATTACTATGAGGTTTTTAAGCTGACGCTTTTGTCAAATGCAGCATGTTCCCCTTTTCGTACACTCTACGCTACGCGTCGCTTGCCTTGTGCAGTCAGCGACCACGTAGTGTCCGTGGGAGAGTTGTAGCGAAGCGCCGTTCTCGAATGTGATCAATACCACTTTTCAGTTCGCTGTTTTATCTTTTTGAGGACTTGCTTGTGGAAGTCAGAAGTTACAAGCACACAGGATTCGTTCCTAACGCTTCAATATTTCTTCAATGTTATCCCAATGTTGGAGGTTTTCTACTTCTTCCCGGGATAGATCTTCGTCTTCGTCCGATGGATGCTCTTCCTCAATACTCTGAAGAGGGCTTGATTCCTGTCGAAACTCCTGCGTGTTGAAATGCACAATACAACTATCTTCTTGCACTCGTTGCATAGTCGCCCAAGGTTTATACGTTCGTGGAGTAACGCGCAAGGTTTCCATTAAAAGAGCATTCTTGTTCTGAAATTCGTCGAGTTGTTCCACGATGGTAGCCTTTTGTGCATCATATATAAGCTTCGCGTCGTTTTCGGGTGTTACAAATTCGTATATGGGCACTAATGAACAGGAGGAGACGGTGGTGTGGCTTGGAAACTGCTTGATTGCGCTAAGATTGACATAGTCCACGTTATCATTCTCGCCAGTGGGCATCCGATGCTTCATAGCCAATTGATTGGTAAAAGGATGTTCGCCCGGCAACAAAAACAATATCGCCACAATGCAAACGTGTGTGTTGACCCTTCTGTGAAGTACGTCTCGAGAGAAAGGCCATATTGTCGATCTCCGTTTCGGGAGTAAGATATCACTAACGCGTCTTTTCGTGCAATAGCGACAGACGCATACTAAGAATCCCACCCCACCTCACTAAGCATTTATTCCTTACAAATGCTTTCGTTCCCAAGACAAAAAAGAATCTGTAGGCCACAAATGGATTCATATCGATAAAGTAGGAAGAGAGAACCCTGAAATCGAAGGAAGAAGGAGTTGGGCAAAGGGTAGTTGAAACTGTTGCGAAAAACTGTTCTTCGAACTAAATGGTATGTCTTTCATATCCTTATACAGTAATGTGTTAGGAGAGAAATGACTGCGTCTTGTGATCCACTGACTACGCGATTCGTCACCCAAGCTTGTCTCCAACGTTGTCCTTAACACATTTTCTCCCGATCTTTCTTTCTCAAGCCGTGTCCCCGTTCGCTTTGGAGCTCAGGGTCACTAGCGCTCGAGTTGCGAACACGAAATCCATCGAGAAATTTGGGAAATCTGTGCAGAGAATACCTTCGCAGCCTTTCGTAGTGAGGTCATGAACCACTGATTTCTTCTGTTCTTCGCGAAGAGAGAAATTTCGGTCATTTTCTGAGTTGTAGATCGGGACAAAGACAGAGATCGACAGCCTACGGATATGTGGGACCGATTCGCGTTCGTCCGGAACTAGTTCAAAGGCTTGAAAAGATACGCGGTTGAATTTGACACAGAGATTTTCAGCTTTACTAACAGATATCTTTTCGCTATCAGATCACGAGTTTCTGAAATCTGCGTGGTGGGCGCTTCAAACGCTTGAAGGCGAGCGGAAGTGTATAAGATTTCTCTTGTTCTTAATCTTCTTTGGCTCCCTTTCAGAAACAGAGCTGGCTTCGAGAGACGAATTTGTAACTTGCGCTTCTTTCGTTTCCTCATTTCGTTTCCTTTCACAACCTGTCCTGCCCGGAGTATCATCTGGTTCTCGCAACAAGGCGTTTTTTTCCGTTTTCACCTTTGCTTTCTGGGAGTATAAAAGTGCTCTATTGGAGCAACAGGACGTCCTCTAATGGAGAGCTTTGCCTTTCTTCGTAACAGAGGGATATTCCGTTTTCGAATAAGGCGCGGCCTCCACGCTCTAAGTATTCCATTACAAAAGCGACGAATATACCGCATGACCCACCATCCGTCTGTTTCGGATATGCCTCCTTCTCGAGAGTAACCCAATCCTTTTCCTTTCCGCTTCGTTTTTGTGCGACAAAGTTCAAGAACTGTTTCAATAACTCGGCAGCCTCCGAAGCAGTCTCCGTGTTTCTGGAAAACGAATCGTACATTGTAACCATATCGTCTTGAACATAACGGCAAGCAGGAACAATGGCCCTATACATAAACAAAGAATATCTCTGCTTCCTCAACTCCAGACGTCATTCTGAACCAACGATGTTAGATCACAAGACTCATTCGTTTATGGTGTCACGTGCTATGTCTCAACGAAACAAAGAAGCTGTCCAGCACAAAACCCCTTTCACCAACCGATGCTTACACCAAACGTCGCGCTCAAGTTTTCGATTCCGCAAAGCGAAACGCGAACAAGTCAAAATCTTGTCTACTCAACCTCTGTGCCGCAGTTGCTAAATTCTCCCTGCTGAAAGTTATCTTCTCACAGTATAGTTTTTTGGCTCGTTCTTGAGCAAATCTTCTTCTCGCTGAAAGGTTTTCGAGGGGCGAGATTTCAGGCTCTTTTCGGAACTACTTGTTCTTCAGAAATCTGTTTTCCATTTGTTTTGGGCATGACACTTTTCGGTTGGATTTCTTCGGTCTCATGGCAGTATACGGATGATTTCTCCAGTTTCTTCAAAAGCCACTTCTTCTTCAAAGTGTCCTCATGTTTGCTTCGATATGAATCAAATATAAGGACGCTTTCATCATGCATTACTATGATATCCACTCACGCCCTAGAAGCAAGAAAACGACACGCGCGTTCGCACGGTTGCGTCCACGGATCGCTCAAATTCGTTCTCATCCACAACACGGATGATACCAGCGGAGCAGTGAAAAGCGAAGTGGCGCGCTATGGCGTTGAGCGTCATTTGGAGAGTGCAGCCGGTTATTGAATTTGGTTGCTTGCTGTTGACTTGGAGTGGAATCGCCCAGCTGCTGATGC
>VCMS01000512.1:0-21523 GCA_022539475.1 Gracilaria domingensis | reverse complement strand
CGAAGACCAGTACAATTCGGTGCGTGGGTCGACCCGAGCCTCCGAGGGAGGAGTTACGTGCTGGCCGGAAGCGGTACAATATCTCCTGCGCTCTTACGCGACAGGCAATGCGATACAAGGTGCTATACTCGCGCTGCGAGACACGAAGCAAGGAGCCGAAGAGTCGGAAACCGTTTATTCGACCCGCCTCAATAAGGCTTTCCACAGATGTGGCAACGTGTTCTCCGCAGCCGAGCGGTGCACGATGTTCGTCGATGGCCTAGATCGTTCGATCAGGACACTGGTTGCCCGTTATCGGGAGAACAAACGCCGGATTACTTATCTGGAACTCGTTCAATTTGCCCAAAACGAGGGAGATGCAGCTCGCGCACGCGCTGATGTCAAGACGCGCACGCGCCGACTCCTTCATGTAGAAGGCCGGGACTCTTCACTGCCTCACTCGCGAGGTTCTGTTCAAGGGGGTTATGATAACCTACACCTGTTACAGAACGATGGTTCAATGCCGAGTTCGGAATTGCCGTCGACGACGGAGCAGTCTACAGTAAACGTAGACCCCGCTCTGTACGCCGGACGTCAAGTCCCGGCATTGCCCGTGCCGCACTCTGGCGGATATCGAAGCCAACGCCCTGGATGGAGGGACCCGTATCCTCCTCGACAGGAGCGCCGACAGGAGCGCCGCCCGCCCAACGCAGATCTTCTTCCTCACCTTATTTGTCATACCTGTTACAGGCCAGGGCACATCGCTCCGAATTGCTTAATGCCCATACGGGATATGGCGAAGATAGTGCCTCAGTATGAGTCGTTGACGCCCGCCGAGCGGGAACGTGTTCCCGACAAATCGTACCTTCGTGCGAAGGCGGAGACTCAGCCTGGAAACCAGGAAACGGTGCCATCGAATGGCGGAACTGTAGCCGCCCCTGCGGAATCTCAACCTCCGCAGATTGGCGGCGAAGCTCAGAAAAAATGAGCAAGGGAGCCTCCAGCAATGGAGAGGCGCCCCCAGCGACGGGGTTTAGAGCGCCTGAGGCTGAGAAGCCTCGCTCCCCGGTGACAATCCTTTGGAGGAAAATGGCCACTACAGACGTGGAATCTGAGCGCCTTGGTGTCTTGCGTCGCCCGTGGATACGTTCTAAGAACAGCCGGTTCCCGGATAGAGTCCTGGTCATGGCGAAACGTAACTACAAAGTTTACGCCGACCTAGGTGTTTCCGACCAGTACATGGTTAGGCAGTTGTCCGTGCTCGATACAGGAGCTGGGCCAAACTTCTTTGTTGAATCGATGATTCCGCCGCACTTGCGGTCTCGCGTTCGTGCGGCGCCGCATATTGATATCGCGGATGCGAATAATCGGCCACTCTCTACAGTGGGAGTGATAGACCTGCTTGTCGGGCTTGGCCACTACGTGGTAAAGCTCGATTTCTTGGTTTGCAAGCAGCTCGCTGCGCCGGTTATACTCGGATGTGACTTCTGTGACCGCTTCGTCGAATCAATTCGACCGCGGCAAAGAACCATCGAAATGGAGGATGGGACCATTGTACCGATCGTTCGGCGTCCCCTTCGACGGGCTTTGAAGAAGCAAGTGCCCTTGCCTGCTGCGCAGGAGCCTGTCGCTGATGAACGGAAGTCTACAAAGATCCGAGTTGCTCGATCTATTTGCATCCCGCCCGAATCGCAGGTCTGAGTTACTGTAACATCTCTACAATGTGGCTTACAAACGGTGCAACCGTTGCCTGCCTTGCAGGAGAAGCATCAGCTCGCCCTGGCTAATGGGATTGTTTTCGTCGAATCCGAGAAGCCTTTTCAGGTGCTGGTTGCGAACTTCAGCCGCTTTCCTCAACGGTTGGTTAGGAGCCAAGTTATTGGATCATTGCTCCCGCACCCTGCGGCTATAGTGCCTACTCAGGTTTCTATGGCCGAAGTTCTCGGAATCCTCGAAGCTGAGGAGGGGGAGGAGGAACGGAACAATTCCGAACCGAATACTGGACCGGATAGTCCGTCGGTAAATGCTACGCCGACTTCGTCGGATGCGAATAACCGCACCCTGTCGAAAGAGGCAATGCCGACCTCGTTGAACAGTAATGATAAGGACCTGAGTGCTGCTGACACGAAGGATATGGCAGTACAAGAACTGGAGTCTCTGGATCTTGAACATGTCCCAAAGACTCACCGCGATTAATTGCGGCACATGCTCGAAGAGTTCACGCCCATGTGGGATGGCACATTGGGTGAGATTGGTATTACCGAACATCGGATTGATTTTCTACCGAATACTTGGCCCATTTCACAGCACCCTTACGGGGCAGGACCGACAGCTCGGCAGAAGGAGAAAGCTCAAGTTGAGAAAATGCTCCGCGCTGGAGTTATCGAGCCGGCTCAGTCACCTTGGGCATCGCCGGTGGTGCTCGTGCCCAAAGCTGATGGGTCTTGGCGATTTTGCATCGATTACCGCAAGCTTAACGCGGCTACAGTCAAGGATGTGTATCCTATCCCACGAATGGATGAATGCATCGATTCATTAGGCGACGCGAAAGTTTTTACGACCCTTGACGCGAATTGAGGCTATTGGAAAGTTCCCGTAAGGGCTGAAGATCGTGACAAAACAGCCTTCGTTTGCCATGAAGGATTATACCGATTCAATCGGATGCCCTTTGGGTTAACGAACGCGCTATCCACATTTCAACGTGCTGTGGACATTTTGCTTGCCCGCTTCAAGTGGAAGACTTGCCTGGTCTACCTGGATGACATCATTGTCTACTCCGGTAACCTGGACGAGCACTTGACCCACGTACGGGATGTGATGCGAGTCCTACGAGATGCAGGCATTACGCTCAAGCTCAAGAAGTGTGAGTTCTTCACCGAAACCGTCAGGTATCTCGGCCACGTTATCCGTCATGGACGGCTGTCGATAGACGAGGTTCGCGTGAAATCCCTCAAAGAGGCTAAGCATCCGCGGACGCAGACGGAACTCCGGTCTTTTCTCGGCTTGTGTAATGTCTACGGCCGCTTCATACCGAACTTTGCGGATATTGGGGCGCCGTTGAATGAACTCCTCCCCAAAGGACAGCCAGTCAACCTGGAAGAATTCAACGACCGCAAAGCTGCGGCTTTCTCGTCGCTCGTTAACGCGGTGACATCGCCACCCGTTTTATCCCTACCTAGGGCTGGCTTGCCGTATGCAATAGATACAGATGCGAGCGACTACCAAGTTGGCTGTGCATTATTCCAGACCACCAATGATGGCGAGCGATTGCCAATTGGATATTGGTCAAGAAGCCTCAGCGTTCACGAGAAGAATTACTCGGTATCCGAGAAGGAGTGCTTGGCAGTTGTCTGGGCATTACAGACACTCTGGCCCTATCTTATGGGAACTCGCTTCATTGTTCATACCGATCATTCGGCCCTACGCTGGCTACTCTCTATAGCAGAGCCATCTGGCCGCTTGATGCGGTGGAGACTTCACTTGTCGGAATTCGACTTTGAAATCCGGTACAAGAAAGGACTCCTGAACACTCAGGCTGATGCACTGTCCCGCTTGGAAACAGCGGCTGAAGCTGCGCCAGTCGATGACCTGGAAATACCGTGCTTCCTTGCAGAAGACGGCTCGAGCGATGCCGATGAAGATTCGGAGGGATGGGACATCTACGATGCTGTTTTAGCCGTGTCAGACACGCGCCCAGAACCGGGTTGTTTCGTACCAATCAAGCCGGAAGAACTCATCAGGGAGCAGCACACGGACCGTTTCTGTACGGAGATTCGTAGCCGTCTGAACGGCGGAGCACGACTGCCTTTCGTCGAAAACGACCAAGGGTTCCTCATCCGAACTGTCAGAATCAAGCCACAGACTGTGGTTCCTCAGTCACTTCAGCCACGAGTACTGCATCTGTCGCATTATGCGAAGCTCTCAGCCCATCCTGGTGGCAGGAAGCTGTACTACACCTTGAGGAAGGATTTCTATTGGCCAGCGATGGCTTTCGATGCGTATGCCACTGTTCGTGGATGTTCTGATTGCGCCAAGAACCGCGTCAAACTGCGGAAGTACTCCAAGAAATTGGTACTCTTCCCCGCTAGGGCTCCACTGGAGTTCGTGGCTATTGACTTGCTCGGCGAGTTTATTCGCACCCGTCAGGGAAACCGGTTTCTACTGGTGATCACCGACCGCTTTTCTAAGCTGGTACGGACTGTGCCTTTGAAGAAGGTTAACGCCAGTGCGGTCGACCAAGCTTTCGTCACACACTGGGTTTTTGTCTACGGACCGCCGATTGATTTGTTATCGGATAATGGACCGCAGTTCCCGGCTAAGTTCTTTCAAGACGTCTGCCGCATCTTGCGGATCCAAAACTGGTTCACGACAACATATCATCCCCAGAGTAATGAGCAGGTTGAACGGTTTAACCGCACAATGCTCAATGCATTACGGACATTCGTTGCCGTGCATCCGTCGGAATGGGATCAGTACACCGATGCAGTGACGTATGCCTACAATACGCAGGTCCATCATACTACTCAGATCTCGCCGTTCGAGCTTGTGCTATCACGCGTTCCACCGTCGGTGGTCATCAAGCCACAGCCAGTACTGGAAAAGTTCCCCTCGCCCCGCCTCCATAGGGACGCGTGGAAGGGATGGCTCACGAAGATTATTCCTACGGTTAGGCAGAATATCGCTAAGGCACAAGCCGCCTACAAGCGGAATTTCGACGCAAGAGTGCGCAGAAATGCCCCTCAGATTAGGGAAGGTAACTATGCCTTCATACGGAAGGAATACTACAATCCTGAGAAGGAGAAGCGCCATAAGCTCTCTCCTATCGCGGATGGTCCCTACCGGGTCATTTCAGTTACCGACACTACGGTTGCTCTTGACATCAAGGGAGAGCACGAGCGTTTTTCGCGGGATCGCGTAACGCCTGCACCAACGCCTGCTTCTCAGGATACGTAACCGGAAACGCCGGACACCGCTACGCCTACTGCAGAACCGGCCGCTGAAGCGAAAGCGCGTACTTCACTGTCAGTATTGCCGCATCCCAACCGCGGACTTGCTGATTTGCCGGCTGAGCCGGAGCCTCACCAGTCGGTCTCTGCTGCCGCTCACGTACGCACGCGGATACTGGCCCCTCCGGGGATACTTACCACCGCCCCCGACGCTCCAATTGAGGAGGGGGAGGAGGAGGCAAATCGCTCGCTGTCGTTGTCGCCGTCGTCGACGGAATCGCCGTCGCAGGCCTCAATGTCGCACGCAAGTCGTGGTGAGCGCGCGAGGGCGCCCGCTGCACAGCCGAACAATCGGAAAGACGCGAACAAACCGCAGTTATCGCGAAAGTCTGAGGAGGAACGCACCACTTCGGTGGAGCACAAAGCTGGACACCCGGGAGAACACCAGGAGGTAGCTGCTGCAGAAGTCGCCGCGTTGCCCGCGGATGGTACTGTACTGCCGTCACAGACGGAAGGACAGGAGCCTGCCCCAGATGGGCAGCGTGAGACCGGGATGCCGGAAAAGAGTGTGATAAACACCGCAGCAGCCGCGTCGAATGCGGAGAATATACCCGTGCCGCAGTCGGAGCCCGCGAGCGGGAACGCAGATGCATCAAGGAAAGCCGGAAGTCCGGCAGAAAAGTTAGTCAAAAGAGACCGTGCTGTTATGGCAGACCCGACTTCGAGAGATCTCAGTGAAGCATCGAGTGATGAAGCCGTTGAAAAAACGAAGGAAACCGCCGATATGGCAAGCCGATACGCCACAGTAAGTGGGAAGCAGCACAACGCTGCACACGCGGCGCACATTGCGCCAAGTGTCTGGCTTTTCCGGCGATCCGCCTCCAGTGGAGGACAACAGCACACGAGCCGGGCACGTGCCTGCTGTAAGGCTTGCGGCCGCCAAAAACGGAAATTCCAAATTCGAATCGGCATCTCAAAGCCGTGCAACGGCGCAGACCCCATCACCAGCAGTGAGTGGCGAAACGCCGCCAGGGCGCGCACACCAGCACCACCCGCTGGCGCACCGCAAGGCGGACCGTTCACCCTCACGACGGGAGATCCCGCCGGAACGCCGGAAGCTCGCTGTTCGAGAAGACCAAAGTAAGGTCACAGCCCGACAACACGGGGTGGAAAGCCAGAAATCTGGAAGCCTGAACGTCAGGAACACACAATCATCACCAGGACCACCTGGCATACAGAATGCACTGCCGTCAGGACGGAAGCCGTTTGGCAGCGACGCCCATGACGGGAAAACAATCAAAGACACCCCAGAAGAGGGCACAATAACCGAACCGCACACTGAGCGGTGTGTCCTCGACAGGGAGTACGTTATGGACCGTCTGATTAGTCACGGCTACGCCCCTGATGAACAGCTTTTGTATCTAGTCCGTTGGTACGGCTGTCCTTCTTCGAAGGATACACATGAGCCTATCGAGCATCTTCCTCGCTCTAAGGTCCTACAGTACCACCGTCGCACACGGACACCGATACCGGCTACGCTGGACAGAGCCCAAGTGGGTTGACCACCCACAACTAGTGCGTTATGCCGTCTCGGACGGAATATGCCGCTTCACGCGGATGGAACGAAGTTGATTCTAACAAGCCGCCCTAGGCGGGCGTTACTGAAAAGCAGCAACATGTCGCTCTATGCGGACAGTATCTGTCTGACAGACAAGCCGCGAAACGCGGAAGCCACTTACAGTGGAGAAGAAGATGAAGAAGAAAGAAGCCCAAGAAGAAGGAGAAGAAGCCAGGACACTGGAAGGAAGACTAAGACGTTTTATCGCTATAGCCGCTTCGGCGGAAAGTTATCCCTCTCTTGTGGGCCACTCGCAACAGCCTCGAACGAGGTATTGCCCACTGAGAAGGGGGAGAACAAGACGAAAAGTTTGAGCCAAGCCAGCAAGGCTGGAGAAGTTTACCTCTAACTATCAAGTCGCTCCTCATCATCGGGGTCTATCACGGACTACCGCAGCCCGTCAGGGATCGCGAGCCGGGAATTACGCGCCGGACGGCCCAGCACCTGGGTTGCCCCCACTGCCGGGAGCCCCGGAGAAGCGTTGTGCCGCTATCGCTTGCAACTCCGACTCGTCGGTCACCGTGTCGGGAACGGCCACTCCCACGCCTCGGAGGAAGTCGCGAATGACCGCCGCTCGCGGAGTGAGAGAGAAACTGCCGCCTCCGGCGGATGCTACGTCCTGAGCCCACGGGCCAGTCTGATCGGGAGCCGCTACAGCGGGTGGGACAATAACCACGACTTCGTCGTCATCGCCCGTAGCTCCGGGCTCCGGTAAAACCTCCACGCTTACTGGGCTCCCCTCATCCATGGGGCTTCCTCCCTCAGTAGGGTCATCACCGTCGTCATAGACGTATACGAACCCACGCGGGTGCCCTTCCGGGATATGACGCTCCTCTCGGCGGCGACCAGCCGCCTCAGCGAGACCAATTATCTCCCAAATCCATGGGTCAAAGTACACGAAGTCGCCGGCATTGACGTTCCGTCCGGGAGAACGGTCCGACTGCCGACGAACCCCGTCGGAAACCTGACTAGCAGGCAACTCATTCCAGTCAATCTGGTCAATGACGTCCAACAACGCGGTGGCTTCGCGCGCATTGCGGACCGAGCCGAGCAGCTCGGAGAGATCCAACGCTCGGATCGCTTGCCGGATGAGCTCCGGGATGAACTAAACTCGGTACGAATCATATGCCTCGATGAGGATGAAAGCCGCAAAGCGGATGGTCCATTCTGTTGCCAGGATGCTCCACAGGCCGTGAGGCGGATCGTTCATGAAGTACGAGCCTATGTAAGTTAGGCAGGGCGGTAGCTCTACGTGGCACCCTCGTGCGACTTCGACCGCAGGCCAGAATGACGGCAGCGGCAGGTATCGCCCGGTATGGGAGTGACGCGCGATGCGCTCCACCTCCGTGCACTGGTACGGCACAAGTACCCCGAAGCGGGAACGCCATTCCTCTCGAATCGGAGGCCTTCATGAAATTGAGACCGTGCAGGACGGCGAAGGAACCGGAACTCGGCACGAAGAATGGGCCGCGCCCATAGGATCAACTCCTGGTGTGGCTGAACGGTGTCTGAATATCGGTCAATTTCGTCCAACGCGTTGGCTAGATGGTCGCCGTAGCCGACCTCGCCGAAAGTTCGGTTACGTGCCACGTTGTACTGGTACTGTGCCGGCACCGGATGTTCGTTCGGAGCTCGGAAGTGTCGCGCGTACCCAATGCGGGCCATCTGATTGCGAGCGAATTGTCTCTTCTCGTTTCGACCTACAAACAGGCAACTCGGTGTGACCGCAACGCGGGCGATCCAGTCCCATGAACGGGTAACGTCAGCAGGAAGCCCACCAGGGAGTTGACCGTCGACCGCGTACGAGTCGACGAGCTCGGTATCCCGAACGGCCTCGGCGTCAAGCCAAGGAGCCTGGGCGAAAAGGAAACTGTGCCGGTGCGGATCCCGGATGCGTAACGCGCCTGCGGTAGGCCACCCACCCAGCGTAGCTGGCATCTCGGCGTTGAACCAATCCCATACGGGCGCCGAGCCAGCTTGGGCTGGAGCGTGATCCTGTCCGGAAGAACCCGGTTGAGAGGCAGCCGCCGACTGCGGAAGAGGTAAAGACCGGAACGGCGGGTTGGACACTTGCATACGTGCCGTCGAGGACGGAGGGCCGTTCGGTGCGTTGGACATCGCGGAAGGGCTCGAGATGACGAGTTTCGCTACTGACACCGGAGGTGTTGGTGGCTCCGTACAGTTCTCGGCAGACCCGTCTGGGGAGACTTCCATATATACCTCCATCGCGAGGCATATCGAGCCGACGGAGTCGGTGTCTCAGCCTGAGAAGGGGGAGATGTAGAGCAAAACGCCCTTTGTGGGGATGCACCGAGGTGTTTTTCATAGTTTGTTGATCAGTTACCGGCTTCGACACCTCAGGTTACGAGAGGCTACTGGGGTAGTGCCCCTATTTTGGGGTATGCCTAGGAAGGGTAGTATTTCTGCACACGTGTGCCAAGTTGGCCCGATAGCGGGTGCGCCGTGGCAAGCCTGCCACGGGTGCACACCTGTAGTGTATTGGCCGGCATCGCCGGATAGTTAGAGATGTTTCAATTGATATTTTCAAGTGCCGTATATAAGTGGCGGCACTTGCCGCCACTGTACGGGAAGTAAACCTCAAGTAGGCTTCTGGCTCTGACTTTCTTGCCGCTTGTGAATGGTCTTCGTCCCTAATCGGGCAAGACGCCAAAATTCCAGGCTAATCATCTGACATCTACCACTGAGGAGTTCTAGACCGTCGTCACGGCATCTTTTCTGTTCTTTTGTGGTGCAAAACCCTCGACGGGAAAACAACAAACCGCGTCGCGGACGAGCACCTCAGGGTGTTCAGGCCCTGCTCCCTGTGAAGGGCAGTCGAGCGGCAGAACCCTCCGATAGGGCCAACACGAGCCGGGTGTAAATCCGGGTGGCCCCGATCTGGGCGTGCAGTCGGAGGTAGAAGGGGTAGAATCGGCGTAGGTATCCGGATGGTTCCGGCGAGCCACAGCGAGTGGGGGTATCCAGCCCAACGGTATGGGACGACAAAAGATCAACAAACGAGCCGCACTGCGGAGCACTGACTCGCGATAAGCGGGAAAACTCCCGAGACAAATAAAACAAACCTACAATGTAGGGCAGAGTAGCGAAAGCCGTAAGACGGAAATGAAAACAATAAAATAGATAAGAAAAGTGCCGTGACGACGGATTAGTACTCCTCAGGGACGGAGGTTGGTTGATCAGCCCGGAATTGCGGCGGTATTCCCCAGGATGGGGCTGGTGACCGTGCGCAAGCGGCAAGAAGATCAGAGCCAAAGGCCTCGTTGAGGTTTACTGAGTGAAGCTGGCGCGCAGTCGGCACACCTAAGTACTGTGGAGGCCGAGGCGTGCCAGTGTAAATTCCTAAAATATTAGGCAAAATAAATTACTAATTCTAAGAAATGTGCCAGCAGGCCGGGGTCCAGCAATGGACACCCGGTGCATAATATGCACTGTAAAATGCGCATAATATTGGCGCAATTTGCACTACATCTCCCCCTCCTCAGGACGAGGCACAACGCGCAAAGATGCGGTTGACGAGCCCGGAACCCGGCAATCCATCCTCGCAAGCCGAACTCCTCGGTCGAATCGTCCCAGATCCCCCAGGGGGCTTCTCGCGTAGGGCAGTGACCACGAGCCTCCTTGTCGAGGTGTCGAAAACGTCAACGACGGGTCCGGACTGCCCGCAGGTTTCTCAGGTCGTTCGCGAAAATTCCCAGTGTTGGGCTCCCCTTCCGCATCCTAGCGGCTGTACGTGTCTCCTACACAAGCGACAATGAGTCCTACATCCTCCTCAGAGAGGCTCCCGTCCACGACGGTGGGCGTCATTGAGCGAAAACCCCCGACTGATATCGGCTACAGTACGTCCTTCACCAGTTTCGGCACTTCCGAGTTTTCGGCTTGCCGTCAAGTACGGAGCAAACCGGCTAGTCGGATATTTCTCCTGCGTCGTATAAGACGATCGAGCCCAAAAAAGTTGGATTTGAAGACTGGGAAGTGCCTCAAACGAGGTCGTTTCGGTTCAGGTATGCTGTAAACAACCGAAATTCGGCAAACTGACCAACTCCGCTGAGCGGCTTGAACGATACCCGAACTCGGCATTCCCTTGCATTCCTTGTAGCCCTGCCAAATCTCTATTTGGATGGCAGTTTCCGTCTCAATCCGCTGCCGCGTTGCGGAGATAGCGCTGTCCCAAGTTGTGCTAAAAATAGCCTGACAGGGGGTGTTTTCGCGAGCGCCATAACTCCACAACCGTTGAAGACGGCAATAAGCCATTCAACTCAAGTTTAAGTCTCTCTAGGTAGAGTCAATGTACGCCGAAAGATCGGAATTTGCTCCCGATTAAGTGGGTCAAACGCGATCGTTCCAGTTCGGACATCCCAAAAGGGCAAGTTGATTGACCGACCGAGATGAGTTCGGAACTTCGCGTCCAGCCTTCCCCCAAGAAAAGGGATCTCCCAGAGGCGCTTCGTACCATCCAAAGAGTTGGTCTAGCGATGCCGAGATCTTCGGGAATGCCGTGTGACGGATACAGCACATGTCCGATCCAGCGTACTGGAAGTACTGTAGTGCTCAAACCTTCGTCACAAATGAAGGCGTACCGTCAACAAACGGACTTCGAAAATGCCGTAGAACGGTACAAAAGATGCCAGACACCCATGAGCGTTCATATAACTCAAGAACACTGGGCTATGAAACCGTGAAAAGCGAGAACGGTCGAGAGCAATTTTCCAGTAATGGCGAATGTAAATCCGTCTTTGCGGCAAAGAAACCGACGGGACTCGGCACTGTGCGATATGTATTGGCACCAGAAGGTGGTATAGATGATGGGGCATGACCAGGATAGTAGTGGTAATTCATCCAGCCGTTGCCGGCTTGGCTCAAAATTTCTCTTCTGCTCTCCCCTTCTCAGTGGGCAATACCTCATTCAAGGCTGTTGCGAATGACCCGCGAGAGAGAGGCTAGCCTTCCGCAGTGAGCGGCTGTAGAATCATAACTTCATAGTCTTCATTCCAGTATCCTGGCTTCTTTTCCTTCTTCTAGGCTTCTTTCTTCTTCTTCTTCTCCACTGTAAGTGGCTTCCGCATTTCGCGGCATGTTTGTTCAGCGAAAAGCTGTCCGCTTAGAGCGGCCTGGTCCGCCTGAGGCGGCTAAGTGATCTCGAGTTAACTTCAAGTTGCATCCGCTTGACGCGGCATATTCTTGCGTAATGCAATACTGTCCGCATAACGCGGCATATTCCGTCTGGGACGGCTGTGCTCAATAGAGACGTGGGTGGTCAACCCACTTGGGCCTTGTCCAGCGTAGCCGGTATCGGTGTCCGTGTGCGACGGTGGTACTGCAAGACCTTCGAGCGAGGCAAGTGCTCAATGGGCTCGTGCGTATCCTCTGAAGAGGCGTAGCCGTACCAACGGACTCGATACAGTAGTTCCCCGTCAGGGGCGTAGCCGTGACTTATCAGACGGTCAATGACATACTCCTCATCGAGGACCTTCCGCGCAGGATGCGGCTTTGTCGATGTATCCTCTCTCGAGGTGTCGTTGTTACCTCTCCCGTCGTGGGCTTCATTGGTTACTTTCGGCTTCCGTCCTGACGGCAAGACATCCTGTACGCCAGGCGAGAGCCATTTTGACCATGGTGTTTCCATGTCATTCCGGCTTCCAGAGTTCTGGCTTTCCTTCCCGTATTGTCGGGCTGTTACCGAGCTTCGGTGTTCTCGAATAGCGAGCTTCCGGCGTTCCGGCAAGATCTCCCGAAGTGAGGGTGAACGGTTCGCAATGCGGTGTGCCAGCGAGTGGTGCCGTGGCACGTGCCGAGGCGACGCCTTGCCAAGCATTGCTGGCGGTGGGGCCTGCGCCGTTGCACGGCTGTGCGTTGCCGATTCAAATTCGGAATTTCCGTTTCCGGCGGCCGCAAGCCTTACAGCGGGCACGTGCCCGGCTCGTGTGTTGTCACCCTCCACTGGAGGCGGATCGCCGGCGAAGCCAGACACTTGGCGCAGCGTGCGCGCGTGTGCAGCGTTGAGCTGCTGCCCACCTACTGTGGCATGTCGGCCTGCTGTTGCGGCGGTTGCCTCCGTGTTTTCAACGGCTTTATCACTCGATGCTTCAATAAAATCTCCCGAAATCGGGTCTGCCGTAACAACACGGTCTTTCTGGACAGGCTTCTTTTCCGGTCTTCCGGCTTCTTTTGACGCGAGTGCGCTGCCGCTGCCGGGCTCCGACTGCGGCGGGCATGTACTTTCCGCATTCGACGTGGCTGCTGCGGTGGTTACCACCCTCTTTTCCGGCGTACCGGTCTCACGCTGCACAGCTGGGGCAGGCTCTGGTCCTTCCGTCTGTGACGGCCGTACAGTGCTATCCGCGGGCGAAGCGGCGACTTCTGCAGCAGCTACATCCTGGTGTTCTTCCGGTTCTCCGGCTTCGTGCTCCACCGAAGTGGTGCGTTCCTCTTTAGGCTTCCGCGATAACTGCGCGTTTCTCGCTTCTTTCCGAATCTTCGGCTGTACGTCGCGCGTCCGCGTGCTTTCACCACGACTTGCGTGCGGCCCGGAGGCCTGCAAAGGCACTTCCGTCGACGACGGCGACAACGAAATCGAGCGACTTACCTCCTCCTCCCCCTCCTCAGTTGGAGCGTCGGGGGTGGTGGTGAGGATCCCCTGAGGGGCCAGTATCCGCGTGTGGACATGTGCGGCGTTCGAGACTGGCGGGTTAGCTTCCGGCTTTGCCGGCAAATCAGCAAGTCCGCGGCTAGGATGCGGCAGGACTGACAACGAAGCGCGCTCTCCCGCTGTCGCGGCTTGGTCCACAGTAGGCGTAGCGCTGTCCGGCGTTTCCGGTTGCTTTTCCTGACGAACAGGCTGTGGCGCAGGCGTTACGCGATCGCGCGAAAAACGCTCGTGTTCACCCTCAATATCGAGGACAACCGTTGTATCGGTGATAGAAATAACCCTGTAGGGGCCGTCCGCGATAGGAGAGAGCTTATGCCTCTTCTCCTTTTCCGGGTTATAGTATTCCTTCCGTAGGAAGGCGTAGTTACCTTCCCTGATCTGAGGGGCACCCCTGCGCATTCGTGCGTCGAAATTCTGCTTGTACGCGGCTTGTGCCTTATCGATGTTTTGCCTAACTGTAGGAATGATGTTCTTAAGCCAGGCCTTCCAGGCGTCCCTGTGTAGACGAGGCGAGGGGAACTTATCCAAAGTTGGCTGTGGCTCGATAGCCACCGAAGGTGGAACGCGTGATAGCACAAGCTCGAACGGCGAGATCTGAGTAGTGCGATGAACCTGCGTATTGTAGGCATATGTCACCGCATCGGTGTATTGATCCCACTCCGACGGATGCTCGGCAACGAATGTCCGTAATGCATTAAGCATTGTGCGGTTAAAACGTTCAACCTGCCCATTACTCTGGGGGTGGTATGTTGTCGTAAACCAGTTTTGGATCCGCAAGATGCGGCAAACGTCCTGAAAGAACTTAGCCGTAAATTGCGGTCCATTGTCCGATAACAGGTCAATCGGCGGTCCGTAGACAAAAACCCAGTGTGTAACGAAAGCTTGGGCGACCGCACTGGCGGTAACCTTCGTCAAAGGCACAGTCCGTACCAGTTTAGAAAAACGGTCGGTGATCACAAGTAGAAATCGGTTTCCCCGGCGAGTGCGGATAAACTCGCCGAGCAAGTCAATTGCCACGAATTCAAGTGGAGCCCTAGCAGGGAAGAGTACCAACTTCTTGGAGTACTTCCGCAGTTTGACGCGGTTCTTCGCGCAGTCAGAACATCCACGAACAGTGGCATACGCGTCGAAAGCCATTGCTGGCCAGTAAAAGTCCTTCCGTAAGGTGTAGTACAACTTCCTGCCACCAGGGTGGGCTGACAACTTCGCGTAGTGCGACAAATGCAGTACTCGTGACTGAAGTGAGTGCGGAACCACAATCTGTGGCCTGTTTCCGACAGTTCGGATTAGAAATCCTTGGTCGTTCTCGACGAAAGGCAACTGTGCTCTACCGTTTAGACGACTACGAATCTCCGTACAAAAACGGTCGGTGTGCTGCTCCCGGATGAGTTCCTCCGGCTTGATCGGTACGAAAGAGCCCGGTTCGGGTTGCGTGTCTGACACGGCTAAAACAGCATCGTAGATGTCCCATCCTTCCGATTCTTCATCGGCATCGCTCGAGCCGTCTTCCACGAGGAAGCACGGTATCTCCAGATCATCGACTGGCGCAGCTTCAGCCGCTGTTTCCAAGCGGGACAGTGCATCAGCCTGAGTGTTCAGGAGTCCTTTCTTGTAACGGATTTCGAAATCGAATTCCGACAAGCGAAGTCTCCACCGCATCAAGCGGCCAGATGGCTCTGCTATAGAGAGTAGCCAGCGTAATGCCGAATGATCGGTATGAACAATGAAGCGGGTGCCCATAAGATAGGGCCGCAGTGTCTGTAACGCCCAGACAACTGCCAAGCACTCCTTCTCGGATACCGAGTAATTCCTCTCGTGAACGTTGAGGCTTCTTGACCAATACCCAATTGGCAATCGCTCGCCATCATTGGTGGTCTGGAATAGGGCACAGCCGACTTGGTAGTCGCTCGCATCCGTATCCACTGCATATGGCAAACCAGCCCTAGGCAGGGATAAAACAGGTGGCGATGTCACCGCGTCCACGAGCGACGAGAAAGCCGCGGCCTTGCGGTCATCGAATTCTTCCAGATCGACTGGCTGTCCTTTGCGAAGAAGCTCGTTCAGAGGTGCAGCGATATCCGCGAAGTTCGGAATGAAGCGGCGATACACATTGCACAAGCCGAGAAAAGATCGGAGTTCCGTCTGCGTCCTCGGATGCTTAGCCTCTTTGAGGGATTTCACGCGTACTTCGTCAATCGAAAGCCGTCCCGGACGGATAACATGGCCGAGATACCTGACGGTTTCGGTAAAGAACTCACACTTCTTGAGCTTGAGCGTAATGCCTGCATCGCGTAGGACTCGCATCACATCCCGTACGTGGGTCAAGTGCTCATCCAGGTTGCTGGAGTAGACAATGATGTCATCCAGGTATACCAGGCAAGTCTTCCACTTAAAGCGGGCTAGCAAAATATCCACAGCTCGTTGAAAAGTGGCTGGCGCGTTCGTTAACCCAAAGGGCATCCGATTGAATCGGTACAATCCTTCATGACAAACGAAGGCTGTCTTGTCACGATCCTCAGCCCTCACGGGAACTTGCCAATAGCCCCAATTCGCGTCTAGGGTTGTGAACACTTTCGCGTCGCCCAATGAATCGATGCATTCATCCATTCGTGGGATAGGATACACATCCTTGACCGTAGCCGCGTTTAGCTTGCGGTAATCGATGCAAAATCGCCAAGACCCATCAGCTTTGGGCGCGAGCACCACCGGCGATGCCCAAGGTGACTGAGCCGGCTCGATAACTCCAGCGCGGAGCATCTTCTCAACTTGAGCTTTCTCCTCCTGCCGAGCTGTTGGTCCTGCCCTGTAAGGGTGCTGTGAAATGGGCCGAGTATTCGGTAGCAAATCAATCCGATGTTCGGTAATACCAATCTTACCCAGAGTGCCATCCCACATGGGCGTGAACTCCTCAAGCATGTGCCGCAATTTATCGCGGTGAGTCTCTGGGACATGTTCAAGATCCAGAGACTCCAGTTCCTGTATTGCCTTATCCTTCGTGTCAGCAGCACTCAGGTCCGTATCATTACTCTCCGACGAGGTCGGCATTGCCTCCTTCGACAGGGTGCGGTTATTTGCATCCGACGAAGTCGGCGTAGCATCTTCCGACGAACTGTTCGGTCCAGTATTCGTTTCGGAATTGTTCCGTTCCGCCTCCCCCTCCTCAGCTTCGAGGATTCCGAGAACCTCGGCAATAGAAACCTGAGTAGGCACTATAGCCGCAGGGTGCGGAAGCAACGAACCAATAACTTGGCTCCTAACCAACCTTTGAGAAAAACGGCTGAAGTTCGCAACCAGCACCTGAAAAGGCTTCTCGGGTTCGACGAAAACAATCCCATTAGCGAGGGCAAGCTGATGCTTCTCCTGTAACGCAGGCAACGGTTGTACCGTTTGTAAGCCACATTGTGGGGAGGTCACAGTAACCCAGACCTGTGATTCAGGCGGGATGGAAATGGGCCGAGCTACTCGGAGCTTTGTAGACTTCCGTTCATCGGCTGTAGGCTTCTGTGCCGCAGGCAAAGGGACTTGCTTCTTCAGAGCCCGGCGTAGGGGACGCCGAACGATCGGTACAGTAGTCCATCTTCCATTTCGATGGTTCGCTTCCGCGGTCGAATTGCATCGACGAAGCGGTCACAGAAGTCGCAGCCGAGGATAACCGGCGCAGCGGGTTGCTTGCAAACCAAGAAATCGAGCTTCGCCACGTAGCGGCCAAGCCTGACGAGCAGGTCTATTACTCCCACAGTCGAAAGTGGCCGATTGTTCGCATCCGCTATGTCAATCTGCGGCGCCGCACGAACGCGAGACCGCAAGTGCGGCGGAATCATCGATTCAACCAAGAAATTTGGCCCAGCTCCTGTATCGAGCACGGACAACTGCCGAACCATGTACTGGTCGGAAACACCCAGGTCGGCGTAAACTTTGTAGTTACGTTTCGCCATGACCAGGACTCTATCCGGGAACCGGCTGTTCTTAGACCGTATCCACGGGCGACGCAAGACACCAAGGTGCTCAGAGTCCACGTCTGTAGTGGCCAGTTTCCTCGAAAGGATTATGACCGGGGAGCGAGGCTTCTCAGCCTCAGGCGCACTAAACCCGTCGCTGGGGGCGCCTCTCCATTGCTGGAGGCTCCCTTGCTCAGTTTTTCTGAGCGTCGCCGCCAATCTGCGGAGGTTGCGATTCCGCAGGGGCGGCTACAGTTCCACCATTCGATGGCACCGTTTCCTGGTTTCCCGGCTGAGTCTCCGCCTTCGCACGAAGGTACGATTTGTCGGGAACACGTTCCCGCTCGGCGGGCGTCAACGACTCATACTGAGGCACTATCTTCGCCATATCCCGTATGGGCATTAAGCAATTCGGAGCGATGTGCCCTGGCCTGTAACAGGTATAACAATAAGGTGACGAAGAAGATCCGCGTTGGCGGCCGGCGCTCCTGTCGAGGAGGGTACGGGTCCCTCCATCCAGGTCGTTGGCTTCGATATCCGCCAGAGTGCGGCACGGGCAATGCCGGGACTTGACGTCCGGCGTACAGAGCGGGGTCTACATCTACTGTAGACTGCTCCGTCGTCGACGGCAATTCCGAACTCGGCATTGAACCATCGTCCTGTAACAGGTGCAGGTTATCATAAACCCCTTGAACAGAACCTCGCGAATGAGGCAGTGAGGAGTCTCGGCCTTCTACATGAAGGAGTCGGCGCGTGCGCGTCTTGATACCAGTGCGTGCTCGAGCTGCATCTCCCTCCGCTTGGGCAAATTGAACGAGTTCCAGATAGGTAATCCGGCGTTTGTTCTCCCGATAATGGGCTACCAACGTCCGAATTGATCGGTCCAGTCCATCAACAAACATCGTACACCGCTCAGCTGCGGAGAACACGTTGCCACATCTGTGGAAAGCCTTATTGAGGCGGGTGAATAAACGGTTTCCGACTCTTCGGCTCCTTGCTTCGTGTCTCGTAGCGCGAGTATGGCACCTTGTATCGCATTGCCTGTCGCGTAAGAGCGCAGGAGATATTGTACCGCTTCCGGCCAGCACGTAACTCCTCCTTCGGAGGCGCGAGACGACCCACGAACCGAATTGAATTGATCTTCGGCTACACCCGTCAAAAAGTACGGCAGCGCGATGTAGGCCTGTGCCTCACTCATCCGAAGTACATCGGCTTCCGCTACGAAGCGGCTAAGAAAATCCAAGACAAGAATTGGATCTTCCCCAGAGAACTTGTGGGGCTTTAGCGTGAGCTCCATTTGTCGGAGATGATTTCGCACTTTGCCAGTCCCACGTGGGGTCCTCTGTGGCGTCGTGTCATCAAGCCGATAATATCGGTAAGATAGTAGCTTCCGATACAGTAAGTTTGTCGGCTTCAACTCCTTCAATCCGAGGTGTCTCCGTCCTTTCGTACGGCCTCGTGCAACGCCAGAAGTGGCTTCAGTAGCCCGCGAACGGGATGCACGATAGCGAGAGCGCTCTTCCGCGCTGTCCGAAGAGTCGGTAGACGATCCCTTTTTGGGGCCCTCCTCATCAGAAGAGGATGAAGAAGACGAGTCAGACTCAACCTTGACCTTCTTCTTTGCCGGACGATCCCGGGAACGGCGCGAGTGCTGAGAACCCTCAGAAACCGGGGCTCCCGGCGCAACAGCATCAGATACGATGATTTGCTCGACCGTCTCCAGACGGGTAGCCAGGCGGTCCAGGCGTGCGGCAGCCTGCTCGTGCAGACCAGCCGACACCTGTCGGTGTTCCATAATCTGGTTGACATCAGACCGTAAAACACGGACGTCGCTCGAAACATCCCGGACACCGGCTTCATCGAGCCGTTGCCGGAGTTTCGTAATGTCCCGGATGAGGCCCACTTGGGAGTTCTGCAGGATGCGAACCTGAGCCTCTAATTCACGGAGGGTATACTCGTCGGACCGCGACGACATAACGTCAACCGCTGCGGCGGCATCAGCCGCAGGTGCGGTTTCAGTTGGCCCACGAGTGGGTGGGGTCCCGTTATCAGAACGGCGGCCCCGGGAAGCCGGTTTCGGGTCGCCATTGCCTGGGACCTCCAGTGCGTCCTTCGGCAACGGAGGCAAACTTGCCGGCAAGCCGGACGAACCGGGCACAGAAGCGGCACGTGGCGCGCCACTCCTGCGACGGGACGACATCGTTCACCGACACAGTCGGCCAATGGGCAACCAAAACAACTTCCGAAAACGGACAATGAGAGAACCGTAAGAACGGATATTCCCAACTATCTGGGCTCCAAACAAACGAACCAACTCCAACGAACGTTGGCCAATTAAGCCGATTCTAGGTCGGGAGACCAGTTTGTGGTGCAAAACCCTCGACGGGAAAACAACAAACCGCGTCGCGGACGAGCACCTCAGGGTGTTCAGGCCCTGCTCCCTGTGAAGGGCAGTCGAGCGGCAGAACCCTCCGATAGGGCCAACACGAGCCGGGTGTAAATCCGGGTGGCCCCGATCTGGGCGTGCAGTCGGAGGTAGAAGGGGTAGAATCGGCGTAGGTATCCGGATGGTTCCGGCGAGCCACAGCGAGTGGGGGTATCCAGCCCAACGGTATGGGACGACAAAAGATCAACAAACGAGCCGCACTGCGGAGCACTGACTCGCGATAAGCGGGAAAACTCCCGAGACAAATAAAACAAACCTACAATGTAGGGCAGAGTAGCGAAAGCCGTAAGACGGAAATGAAACAATAAAATAGATAAGAAAAGTGCCGTGACGACGGATTAGTACTCCTCAGGGACGGAGGTTGGTTGATCAGCCCGGAATTGCGGCGGTATTCCCCAGGATGGGGCTGGTGACCGTGCGCAAGCGGCAAGAAGATCAGAGCCAAAGGCCTCGTTGAGGTTTACTGAGTGAAGCTGGCGCGCAGTCGGCACACCTAAGTACTGTGGAGGCCGAGGCGTGCCAGTGTAAATTCCTAAATATTAGGCAAAATAAATTACTAATTCTAAGAAATGTGCCAGCAGGCCGGGGGTCCAGCAATGGACACCCGGTGCATAATATGCACTGTTAAAAGCAGACATAACTATTTGGCGCAATTTGCACTAAAACATCTTTCATTGTTATTTACTTCGTCATACCGGCTCCTATCGCTCTGCCCTGTTTATACAGGTTTGACCACTTTTCACCGAAAATATTTCTCGAATCCGCGGGTCAGTGCACCGTTGCGCGGCTCGTTGCCGTTGGCCCGTTTGCCTCTCAACACCGTTTGGTTGGATATCTCCAACTCGCTGTGGCTCGCCAGAACTACCCGTTATTCTACGCGATTCTACCCACGACAAACCTCCGCTGACACCCAAGACGGGAGTTGCCCGGATCTACACCCGGCCTGTGTCAGCCCTACCGGAGGGTTTCTACCACCGACCCTACCCCTATAGGGAAGCGGGGGCTCGAACAACCTGTAGGGGCGCTTTCCGCGACGCAGCTCTGGTCTGTACTTCAGACGTGGGATTGCACCCCAGACCAACCTCGACTGTCACTTACCTAATAGGATTGAGCTTGTACTCCAGTTTATGGGAAAGATGAACGGAACAAGAGTTGTCGCTTTACCTTTCTACCCTGGCGTGTGTACTAAACAACCTTGCCGAAGAAGCTTTGCCCCTTGTGAAGTGATTGTTTATACGCCTCGCGGCATCTCTAACATCCCTACCGCTATTGCGTTGTTTATTTCGTGTAGACGTGTTTGTTCGTTTGCCCTTGCTTATACAGATAGGTCTGTGCTGCATGCCGCTGCCGAACGTTTCTGGCACGACCACCCCGCGTGGCTTTTTACCGGCTGCGCGTTCGTCGCCACTCTCGTGAGAGTATTGCACTCGCCACTGTTGACGTCATTGCCTGACAGTGTCGTGCTCTCTACCGCTGTGACGCTTTCTTCTTTGTTTTTTGCTCATATCCGCTTGTCGAGAAATGTTGATCCCGCAGTTACGCCCGGACCCAGCCGTGTTCATCTCGCTGACGGGCCGCACCTAGCTGCTGATGCAGCCCTAGAAAAGGGAGGTCTAACCGCCTTGGTTTTCATTCTAAAATGGCTGAGTTGTAGCCCTACAGAGCACACTATTTCAGTGCAGATGGACGTTGCTCGCCGTCACAACAGTAAACTTTGCTACGTGCGAGTGTAGCTCCCTATTGAAGATCTTGGCTCATAGACACTCTTGGCTTTCGACAATGTACCAAACTTCTTCGGAAGAAACTCTTCATTTATACGGCGTAGCCAATCCAACCCTGCGTCTTGGCGCAACAAAAATTGTCGCAGTGGTTCAATCAGTTATTTGTGCTACACCCTGTACCTGTATGAAAGTACTTGGAGATACGCCG
>VCMS01000511.1:0-21563 GCA_022539475.1 Gracilaria domingensis | reverse complement strand
ACCGATTGTCGTCGCTCATCTTACGCCGAGCGTCAGCTAGCTTGTACCACTACCCGCTCCCTACACAGGCATTTCCTGCACACTCCGAAGAGTCCCGAAGCTCACGTTTGTCTACGAGTGCAATATATATACGCAGGACGCTGCTATTTCTCCTCCGGAAGAAAGTCCCGAGGGTTGGGTTGATGTACTGCCGCACATCCGCGTGAGTGTCTGTTGCGTGGATTAACTCTACTGAACAACTGTCGGCTTAAGTGTATACGAGAACAGTAGCTTCATAGGTCAAGCCCGTGCTCGAGCCGAACCGAAGTCTGCATAATCAAAATCCAATCAACCCGCCAACCCACCTTTCGGGCGTTACTGATTGCGCCAAAACGTTGGGCGAAGAGAGCCCCAGTATGCTTGGGGTTGAGAACCAAGTAATGGATACTGTCTCTTACCCGAACCGACCTAACGGCGCTTCGCACATCCCCTACAAAGGTGACGCCCCGAATGCTCGGCGTTGCTTAAAGAACGCACTGACTTCACCGCAATAATCTATGAGTGTGTAGCGATATCTCTCGACTACGCCTCCGCATCCTACTATAACGTCGACTCGTTTGGACCGCTCCATACGAGTATATGACAAGGATGACCCTATTCAAGGAGTCTAGAAGAATTTGAATCTCGGTCATACCGGTTTCACACCGTGAGAGAGTTGCGCAACATTTGCGAGAGTTTACACCAATGTGGGATGCGTTCCCTCGAAGACGTTTCAACTACGGAACACCGATTGACCTCCTGCCGGAGACCAACCGACTTGCTCGCACCCTTACGGGCAGCCCGAAAGCACTGGACAGAAGGAAGAGTTTTAGATCACCAAAATGCTCTCCGACTGCCCCGTTGGGATAGGAAAAAAAAACCGGCCGATGTCGCCGTGGGCATCTCCCAGTTGTACTGGCTCCGAACCCACGGGTCCTGGCGCTTTTGATCGACTAGTCGTCGCTTGAACGATGTCACCGTCAAAGACGTGTTACCCCATACCTCGTGATGACGAGTATATCGACTTCGCTTGGCCGCATGCTCTGTTTTCTCCAACTTTGAGCAAACTGGGCGTTACTGGCATACAGTACCCAGGTAGACGGAAGACTCCGTGACAAGACCGCGTATTACCTGTCAGTCAGGAACTATACCGCTTTAAGCGTATCCGTTCGGCGTAACTGAACGCCTCTCTCTCTATCGTTTCAGCCTGCTCTGGGGACATTTTTTTTTGTTAGCTCGCTTCAAATGGCGGAGTTGCTTGGTTATTACCTCGATGACATCATCGGGTTTTCAAAACAGTTTGAGACGCATCACCTCGAAACATGCATGTTCGGGAGATAATGACCCTTGCGGGATGCTGGAATTCACTTCTCAAAATTGAGGAAGTGTGAGTTTTTCACTTCACTCAGTGAAGTATCTGGGCCATGTCATACGTCCAGACGGTTACTGATCGAGGAAGCTCCGTCGAAGTCCCTCCAAAAGGCAAGCACCCCACTACACAGACCAGATGCTACGCTCACTTTCAGGCGCTACGTGCAACGGTTATAAGGACGGTTCATTTCTCGCTCTCGCGAAGATGCGGGACCGCTCAAACGAACTCCTTGAAGAAGGACAAGACCGCCCAAATTATGGTATCCATCTTACGCCCCCCACGCAGTGGAGGGCCTTTCAACTCTCTTAAAAGAGCGTTACCACGGCACCCGTAGTAGCAGTAGCCAAAGAAACGGGTGCCGTACAACCGTGGATACGGATTCGAGGGGATACCAAATTGCTGCGCGCTCTTTCAGACTACACCCGAAGGAACGCAAACCAATTTGGCTATGCGTTTCTGTACACTCAAACTGTATGCAAACGAGACGCAATTACTCGGTTATCCTGAGACAGAGTGTCTCGCCTGGTATGGCTTTGGCAGACTCTACCGACCATATCTTATGCGTGTGCTCACTTTGTACCGTCAAAATACCGGATATTCCGCCTTGGCTTGGGTAATGTCAGTCACGGAGCATTTCCGACGGCTTAATGCGTTCTGGCGTCTTCGGCTTGCCGAGTACTACGAGGTCACCTATAAGAAGGGATTGTTTAAACGCGCAAGGCGGATTGCTCTTCACGTCTAGAACGGAAGGTGAAGCTTTACCCCTCGATGCACGAGGATGAAGATATCCCCTGTTTTCCTCAGTGGAGGAGGGTGATGAAACTACGACATCGTGTCGACGAACATCTGTGATGATTGCTCGTCTGCAGACGTGAAGGACCCGGAATACACGGTACATTCTCCCCATTACTCCAGAATAGCTGGTGCGTGGAACAGCAAATCTGGAACCCGTTCTGTACGAGGATACGCTCCCAAATATGTGGTGGCTAACATCCCGTTCGGGGTCGAACCACAGTACCTCGTCAGAGTGGTTCTTCTACCCCACAGATTGTGGGTTCCTCACTCCTTACAAACAAGGGTATTGCATCTCTCGCATCACTCGCGGATGGCTTCCCATCCGGGTGCTAAGCGGTTATACACGACACTGCGTCGGGATTTCTACTGGCCCGCGTTAGCGTTGGACTGCTACACCACCGTGAAGGCGTGTACACATTGTGCTCGAGAGCGAGTTAAACAGCGTCGCCATGCGAAGAAACTAACACTTTTCCCCGCAAGGGGCGCCGTTGGAGTTTATTGCCATCGATATACTCGGCGAGTTCTTGCGTACTTCCCGAGGAAATCGGTTCTTACTCGTTATTACGGATAGATTCAGTAAGCTAGTCCGGACAGTTCCGTTGAAGTCGATTACAGCACGCAGTGTTGCGGAGGCATTCGTTCGCCATTGGGTTATGGTCTACGGTCCCCCGGTCAATCTCCTCTCAGATAATGGTCCGCAGTTTACTGCACGTTTCTTCCAGGATGTCTGTCGGTACTCGACGTGAAGAATCTCTTCACGACGACGTATTCATCCCCAATGCAATGGCAAGTCGAACGGTTTAACCGACAATGCTCTCCGCCGTTGCGGCTTATACAGTTGAACACCCGAAAACTTGGATCTCTACACGGATACCGTGACGTATGCGTATAATACGCAAGTTCACAGAGTAACTGGTTTATCGCCCTTTGAGCTCGTGCTCTCACGGACACCACCGCCAGTTGCGGTTGAACCATCAGCAAAGCTGGATACGTCACCGTCAATACGGGATCACTACTTGCAATGGAACAGTGGTTATCCGCAATGGTACCTGTCGCCAGGTCGTCAATGGCGAAAGCACAACACGCTACAAGCGGAACTTTGATGCCCGGGTACGGAGACCACTACCGCCACTGAAAGTGGGAAACCTCGCCTTTGTCAGGAAGGGAGTACTACAACCCTGAAAAAGAGCGGCGCCACAAGCTTTCACCCATCGCTGATGGTCCATACCGCGTTATTAGCGTGAATACGGACACAGTCGTACTGGAAGTTGGCGACGCTCATGAGCGTTTCTCCCGCGATCGCTTGTGCAGGCCCAACCGTGCACACGGAAATAGTTTCAGATTCACAGCAGGAAGCTGGACAGACACAGACCGAGAATTCTCGTCGCAGAACACTACACCTACTGTGGGCTTTGCAACCCTGCAAGGGGTCTCGCAGAGGTACCGATTATATCGTCCCAAGCCGAGATATCGGAACATACACCGCTGGTGAAATCGCGTTTCACGGCGTCTATCACACCGTCAACAGACGTGATGACTGCTCCCCGTAACGCTCCACCTAAGGAGGGGAGGGAATTCACGCGTTGTCGCGGAGAGTGAGTCACCGGTGTCGCTACCGTCGCAGCACCGTGATTCACGGGAAAGTAATGAAGCAGAGGCAGAGTCGCCTCAGGACACCGTCGAAGACGTAGTTGCTACGGACACCACTGTCAGTGGGAAGGATCACCCGCTGTCGCGTGTTGAAAGTCGCGAAGGACGCGCCGCAGTCGGCCGCTGTCGCGCAGAACTCTGCGGAGGATACACAACCTTCCACGAAGGATCGCGACCTTCAGGAAGGACACCGCACGCAACGAACGGACTCAAGGTTGTCCCAGGATACTGGTATTGCTCACCCATCTGGGGAATTGTCACAGGAACACGCGCCCATCGTCGCACGGACGCAGGACGCGGAGCATGCTCTCGTTCGCGAAGTTTCCACGGCAAGGCCGGAAGTTGATCAAGAACACCCGACTTCTCGGCAGAGCAAGGCTACAGCGAAGCTGGATACTGTATCACGGAGTATTCCGGACGCGCAGTCGCCGCACTCCGCCGCTGACGACCGCCGCAAACCGCCTTCGCAGGCGCGCTGTAGGGTAGTCACGGCAGATCCCGGTATCGTTGACACTGCAGAGCAGGAAGAAGAGAAGACGCTCGCTGAAGCGAAGATCAAGCACCCCGGTTCGGGTAATGGTAGTGTACCGTTGCACCCAGCTTTGGGGAAGTCGCAAGTCGCACGTCATGACGTTTCGATAAGTCATGACGGCGCACCGCTCGCTGGAGATACGGATTACAGCCCTGATTTAGGGAAAATGCACACTGCATCTGCAGGAGCGCTTGCGCACCACAAATCTTGGGGTGCGCAGCGCGCGCCACACAATGGGCCAATCACAACTCGTGGCAGTGCCACCACCGCGAAACGTCGCGTGTCGTCACGTGAACCGGCACGTGCCGTGGTGAACAATCCGCCTCCGCGTTCGCCTTCACCGTCAAGACGGGAACTGCCGCATGAACTAGCCGTTCGCGGACCCGCCGAAGCGGCGAAGCTGCTTGAGAAGACCCGGATTCCGGAAGCGACCACTCAGCGGAGGACACACTTACCGCCGAAGGCGTCAGGAGAAACTCACAGCACCGCTGGTGACTATGTAACGGCACCGCCGCGACACGCTGACGACCCTTCGCAGGAAGAGCTCGAGCGGGGAGTTTACTCGAAAGAGTTCGTTGTCGACCACATAGTGGGGCACAGTTGGAACCCGAAGGGTATGTTCAGTACCAGGTACGCTGGTATGGCTATCCGCCGTCGCGGGACTCGGACGAACCCGTGGAGCACCTACCCCGATCGAAGATCGTGCAGTACCACCGTCGTACTAACACGGCGTTGCCGGCTAATCTACATCAAGCGATGGTCGGTTAACACACGTCGCTGGAGACGGAAGCTTATCGCGTACCGCGCACGAACGGTTCTACGAACCACAACACTCAATCGAGGAACGCTGCGACAACCTCCAGAGGAGTACTGTACCGCTACTCGCGTGGTGAGGAGACACTCTATTGAGAGGACAGTTGAAGTTCGAATAGTAACGCCCTCAGGAAGAGGAGAAGTTAAGAAGCACTCGCAAGAGGAAGAAGACTCTATGAAGAGGAAAAGGAAGCTCAGAAGAGGAAGAAGCACTCGCAAGAGGAAGAAGACTCTATGAAGAGGAAAAGGAAGCTCAGAAGAGAAGAAGCACTCGTAAGAGGAAGATGAACTCGTAAGAGGAAGAAGCACTCGTAAGAGGAAGAAGCACTCGTAAGAGGAAGATCACCCCGGAAGGGAGAAGTTAAGAAGTATACACCTTGGAAGAAGGGAAGAAGTCTTGAGATCAAGAGAAGTTCACAGTTTACTGGTCAATGTTACTATGTTGTGGCTCGCTAGTCGAGCACACAACGGCCAAGTTATTGGGTATCAGCTAGGAAGGACTCCCTAGAGGAGAAGCTGCACGAGTTACTCGGATTCCTGCTGGTCTCCAGCGTTCGCAAGCTGCGCAATTAGCGCGTCGCGCATCTGCGAGACGTCGCCAGATGTCGAGTCGGAGATACCAGCCTCGCTGAGGAATTGAGCTATCACGGCAGCCCGTGCTTCGTCGGTAAGTCCCGCGTTCGCGGCTTCGTTCGGCGTAGCCGACGCCGCCATCGCAGGCGAAGCAACATTCTCCGCTGGAGTCGGAACCGCCACAGGCGTAGGAACAGGAGCCACTACGGGCCCAGGAGCCGCTAGAGGCGCAGAGGGAACATTCACCGGAGTCGAGAAGATCGCGTCGACACCCGCTTGGGGACCTGGCACTGCTGAAGAAGGTACTGCCCCCTCCACCGGAGCTGCTGCGAAGTTGTCATCGCCATAGTCGTCACCGTCATCGGAGCGTCATCAACCATGATGTTTTGATCCCCGACAGGGTGAAAGAACTCATCAGTCATGATGAAACCCGTTGGGTGCCCCGGAGGGATGACTCGCTCGGCATTCCGAAGAAGTTCCGCCTCGGCGTTGGTAATCGGCACCGGTGTCCAGGGTCGTAGTAGATGTAATCACCCGACAGTGGGAACCTGCGACCCGGAGACCGGTCAATGGCAAGATCGCCTTCGTCGCGCGCGCTCTGCGAACGAGGAACCTGGTTCCAGTCGACTCCATCAATCACTCGCAAGAGGCACATGACTTCCGAGAAGTTTCCATTACCGCCAAGCGGATAGTGAGATCCAAGGCTCGGATGAGTTGCCGCAAGCGCGGGAGAATGAACCACAGTCGATACTGGTCATATACCTCGTTGAGGAGATACACCGCTGTTCGCGCCGCCCACTCCGTGAGGACAACGCTCCACCATCCCGTAAACGGGTTTGTCACGAGCCTACTACCCACATACGTGAGACAGGGGGGGAGTTCCACGTAACAACCACGGCAGACCTCCACGGACGCCCACACAAAGGGGAGAGGAACATATCTCCCACGCATGTGGCGCGGACGAATCCGGTTTGACTCCGTGTTTTGATACGGGATAAGGTAACCCCATCGGGAGCGGGCACGTCGTTCGGGACGGATCATTGTTTGAAGGTAGTTGGACCGCGGTACGCGTGGGAGATATCGAAATTCTGCACGCAGAAGCGGACGGGTCCAGCACAGGAGATCCTGGTGAACGGGGACGTTCTGGTAACGCTCCACCACACCGGCGAGCCGGGCAAGATTCTCTCCATATTGGATTTCGCCGAGTGTTCGGAAGAAGGCCACGTCGAAACGGAAGTTCGCCGGAATCGGGCGCTCTGAGTACGTGCGAAACATGCGCATGTGCGCTACGCGAACCATGGCCGCTCGGGCGGAGTTGTGCGACTGACCACGATGGTGGACGAGCGCGTTGGTAGGCACGGTAATCCGGTAATGCCAGTCGAACGTCACCGTCATCCAGACGTGCACGCCTCCTGGGAGGTGACCACTGCCATCGGCATACGCCTCGACGAGGGAACGATTGGTCACGCCTTGCGGATGAAACCACGGAGCCCGTAAGAACGGTGTGGGATTGCTGCGAGGGTCGACGTTGTCGAGTTCGTCATACGACGCCCACGCGCCCGCATACGGGTTGACTACCGGTTGGACCGGAACAGCAGGAGCGATCCAGTTCCACTGCGGTACAGACGCCGGGGGCGGAAGTTGACCACCCGTCTGGGGAAGAGGGGCAGTATGGAATCCCGGATTGACCGGTTGAGGGAGCGGAACGCCAGCGGAGGCCGGCTGTGAAGGAGGCACTCCAGAGGAGGAAGGTGTGAAACACCAGCAAACCCACCAAAGTATTGGTTTTGGGACCCGACAGGCGGTTGATCGTCGCCCTGATTGGGGTTAGGCATCGCGGAAGCGGCGCGAGGAAGAGAAGGAAGCGCTGGAAGCGAGAGAGAAGGAGAGCGCGCCGAGGTATCGGAGGAGACACTACCGCAGTACGCGTGGAGAGGGGTGGACCAGAGTCGCCGTTAGAAGAGACCGGGGAGGCCGGATTGGAGACCGTCATGCCGACGTGCTTAAATACACTCCAGAGGAGGAAAACGAAATCGCTCGCGTGGTCGTCTCGCACCCTAAGGAGGGGGAAATGTAGTGCAACGCGATTGCGGGACTCCTTCGCTGATGCGATTCATAACATGCACGGCGATGCCGGGAGGTGGTGGCACACAGTATGAGTAACTGGTGAGATCAGCCCATTCTTGGGTATACTTAATATTAGAATTAGTGTTATGAGGCGCACGGCTTAGCCGGTGGGTCACACACGTGTGGGAAGTTTGCACCCATTAGTTGGGGTATTTTAGATGTTTATTCTAGATATTTTCGCTACACCGCTTGACAGTGGGTTTGCACTCTACACTACTTAGTAGGTTGAGCTGCACCCATTGTCGGGGAAGTAAACGAACGAACCGAGTGTTCGGCTCTGATGTTTCACCCTTGGTGACCGATATCCTCCTCCCGGAGAGTCGGCACCTTGTGCAGGGCTCATCATCCGCCTCGCGGCATCATTAACACCACTACCGCTTTCGCGTGTTTACTTTGTGTGTGTTTCTTTTATTTCTGTCCCTGTTATACAGGTAGCACTACTTGGTGTACCGGTGCATACCGTTCGTGGCTCGACACACTCGCGTGGGCTATTACCGCTCTCGCGTGTCATCGCCACACTCGTGGGTACCGCGTGCTACGCACGTGACGCTACTGCCGACTTGTGTCGTGTGTTCTCTACCGCTGGACGCTTCTTCTTCGCCGCTTCGCTCCCTCCATTACTTGGGAAGGGTCGACCCCGGTCTTACACCCGGCATTGCCGTGTCGTACCTGTGGGAGCGCTCTACTGCTGTGCTCGCCTCTTGAGAGAGGGTCTGAACCGCCTTTGCGTGTCTTTCCCCATCGCTGGGTTTTGCACAACAGTAGTCACACGGCGCGCCAATCATTCAGTAGCCGCAGCCCCACTTCCAGAACAGTAACAGTCCCACAGCAGCGGTAGCAACAGTGTCCCACATCGCTTTCCCTCATTTCCTTTGGTTCACAGTAGAAGCGTCCATTCCCGTCCGTAGCAATTCAGAGGAACAGCAGCGCGAGAGACGCAACACCAGTACAGAGCCAGTGGTACCATCTTCAGTTTCAGGCACGCCGCAGCGCACGGCGCGCAACCTCATCGCCCTCTGCCTCAGGCGCGCCGAGGCGCGCGGCGCGCGACTTCATCGTTCTCAGGCGCGCCGCAGCGCGCGGCGCGCCACCTCATCTTCCTTTTCCTCACGCGCGCCGCAGCGCACGGCGCCCGACTTCATTGTCCTCTTCCTTATGCGCGCCGCAGCGCGCGGCGCGCAACCTCATTATCCTCATTGGCGCGCCACAGCAAGCGGCGCGCAGCTTCCTTTCTTTGCCGCCGCGCCGCAGCGCGCGACCTCATCATCTTCGGCGGCGCGCCGCGGCGCCGGCGCGTAGCACTGAGCGCAGACGGGGCGGCAGACGCACGGCAGCGAGCGCAGACGGGGCGGCAGACGCACGGAAGCGAGCGCAGACGGGCGGCAGACGCACGGCAGCGAGCGCAGACGGGGGCGGCGACGGGCGCAGTTCAGGGTGGAGGGTGATTTTATTCCGGAGCAATCTCCGGAGATAAGAAAATCTTTTGGCAGAGTCCAATGGAGTGCGGGACACTCCCTTGGAACCGCCTCCACAAGACTTTTACAAAATTAAGGACATCTTTGCAAAATATAGAAACTTCCCTAGACAGTTCTGAAGACATTATTATTGTCCAGCACTTCGCCCCAAAAAAGGCAAACAAACGAAGAAACACCAGAGGTGATATATCGCCTATTCAACAGCCGGCTACTGCCCACGTAAAACTCACAGTTCAGACTCTTGTCTTTCCCATATCCCAGAATTCCAAAAGTGGGAACCCCCTCTTTCGCGGAACAATTATTACGAAGATATCAGACAATCTTTGCACTGCTAAGCAGCATGCTGTGAAGACACTAATGTCAGCGCACGATATGAAATGGTCATGCCCTTTATATGCACCCAAGACTACACCCAAGACTATATCGTCAAAACGAGCTAACAAATACTGATGCCACAAACAGTGAATTAGATGGTAATGCCGTTTCTAATTTTGCTGTTATCACATCTTCTAAAAGAATAATAGAAACAAAGCAGACAAAAAACCAAGCTATGATCACGATACAATCATTATATTGCTGCAAGAAATGAGGGTCGTTTAATAAGGATCAAAATCTGATCAAGGAAAGTCAATGAAAGAATATTTTGCTAGTGCAATTAAGCTGGCCAAAGATAAAAACCAGATTGTAAGATCAGCTAAAGCATAACAGAAAAAATTTGTCTATCTTATACAGGACTATAAAACCTACATACAAAAAAATTGTAAGTTCGCTCGAGACGGAGATGATGAAAACCTTATGAGAAGCCCCTATTCTGCAAAGAATTGCAGGAGTTGGAGGCTCAAAAAGCCCGACATGAAACACCAAGAGCCTGTAATACGGAACATGATATATGTGAGGTTGGCATGACAAATAGCCGTAAACGTGCAAAGACCAGTGATAACGGATTTCTAGAACGTTACTCTAACAATCAGAAGGATCTCCACTCCCAGATAATTGAAAAACGTAAACGTGGTAACAAGCAACGCTTTAAGATGCGCTCGCTGATGGAAAAAATTGTTAACAAGTTGTAAGCTAATGAACTCAGCTGATCATTTATTAAGAATATAATACAGAATTTCATCTCTTTGCTGCGGCCCTGCAGCTGTTTCCCAGTCACCTCTGCAATGTCTCCATCTTCGTTTTCTAGTGGATCAATTATCATACAATCATTTTCAATGAGGCACTTTTTGTGCACAATAATGCAAGCCATGAGCATCATGCAAATTTAATCCTCGCGCTGGAGCTTTACTTCTGTTCTTAGAATCGAGAACCTATTTTGAGGAATACCAAATGGCAATATATTGATTTCCTGTATTAGACGAAATTCCATTTTAAACTCCTATCACCGGACTTGCCCGCATCTCTGCTTGCAAACTAGATTTCACCATATTTTTATCCAGAATAAACGCGCAATTTTGCATCAAATGCGGTCTTACTTAAGTTCCATCAACGCTTAAATCCTTCATTGTGTCCCCAAACGAAAGAGCAAGCTCTCTTCAAAGATACAGTATCGGTATTGGTAATCATAACTTATTAAAACGCCCATTGATAGAGACCTTAACACTATAAGTCGCACGAGGTTATCACGCCTATATAGAGTAGTCACGAGGCAATTCCAAATAAAAAGCATTTTGTGCAGCGACTGCCGGCAATGCGGTCATCGAGTTTTCTTTTTGTCAGATTATTTACAACTTTGCGCAACCGCGCATCAGCGTACCAAACCAGAACTTGATCTATAGTCCTAGCACTCCTTTCATTCACCCAGATTATTTCTTCCAACTCTTTACGCTTAAGACGCGAGCATAATGCTTTTACTACTGCTAAAAGCGAGACATCTGGCATAAGTTCTAGAAAAAAGCATAGCAAGTGATTGCTTACACCACCCACCTAACAAAAGAAGAATCTTTCTTCTTCTCTCAGTCTTCCGGTTTCTTATCCCAGCATACGTGAACGTTCACAAAAAACCTCATTGAACTCACAACAGAAAATTATTTTCAATGGTTACAGAACTTGCAAGACATTTTCACTGAACATGACTACACAGATCATATCGACTAGATTTCTCAGCCTCATAACTTAGAACACTTAAAGCAGTTGCTGGTTTACGACGAATCATTACAAAAAGCACCACGGAGGAAGTCATCAACGTAATTGCCGACCCACAGTTTTCACGGGCTCATTTGTCCAAATTTTAGAAACTGTCATGAACATTTTCGACTATCAGTATACCAAACATTTTTACAGTCATTCACTGGAGGCCATGAATCTTCGAAAGACCGGCACCATCTCCGAGTACAACAATCAACATATCTCCATCCGGCGCAAACCAATTGTTGCACAAACTCCGGGTATATCCGATGAGAAAATGACCGTGACCTTCATACGACAGAGTCTGTTGATAGATGAGAGATTTTCACAGCGAGCCATATCCATGATGATTGGCAACTCACCTCTGACCATACGTGGGACACAAAACCGCCTCGAGCAGTACAAACACCTACTGTCTTAACAGGTCCCCATACACTTATCTGCTACACGACCCTCATCATCACAGAACCGAACAAGCAGCCACGGTTACAGAAAAGGACGTGGCCGTGGCCGCGGACGCTACGGAGGGTCTAGCACACGCAGCGTACGCAACGCCGTCCTTGACCTCACTAAAGAGATTGAAAATGTCAAACCCCCACGACAACGCAACCCACGAGCTCGCTCCATTGCCAAACAGGGATCTGCTGCAGAGGATGCCATAGCGGAAGAAATGGCTCAGGCCATGAAATATCTCGAATCACTCCCTGACACGGACACGCCAGACACTTCACAGTGTACGTACGCTTTGGACTCTGGAGCCCATCCAAGCATTGTATCCCACGGCACCACAGACGAAACGGACATAAAACCCACATTGTAACCCACACCGTCTCATCCACGCCCCTAGAGACAAGGAAGAGAAGCAGTCTTCGACTAATCAGTTATATGGGATTCTCAATGAATGTACCCACACTGATAAACAAAAACATCAATGGGAACCTCGTCTCTGTTCGTGCGATCACGCGACATCTCGCCCCCGTCATATTTACAGCACATACTGCATATATTCTGAGTCGCACGATACCAGTAACAGTGCTTGGCACAGCATCCTGGAACAATAGCACCTACATCCTCAACCTGGGACCCACCTCAAGCTCGGCCAAAACCACCAGTCTGAAAGCTCCCAGACGCAGCTCCCGCTCCGAGCCATAAACAAGCCCACCTCCTGCTCCACTACCCAGCACCCAACGCAATCGCCTCAAAACTCCTCTGACCAACCGTTCCAAGCGTTCATTTCGTCCCCGGCCCCTAGCGCTCACTACCTCACCATCACAACACTAATGTATGGTAAACTCGGAAAAGTGAAAACCCACCAGACTGACCGAAGTTCCGCTCTGGTGCGATATGGTAGACCAGCGACAGAGCTCTCTGTACCACCGTAACTTGAGTGTAAGACCAAAGTGGCACTAGCTATACCGACAGAGGTGCTAGGCACATTCGTGGGAAAACGGTGAGAAACTCCAGAGATGGGGTAATGTCGGTAACGATGCGACGCGACCAATGACGAGAGTAGTCTCGGGAGGGAAGGCAACACGGAACAACAAGAAAAACCAACACCCACAGGCGACGGGTAGGGCCTCTTCGGCACTGTGCCCGGAGCGGGGCGAGATCCTCCGACAGGGATGCAAGGGGTTCCGTAACCATGGCTAAACTTTATACAGAGTCGGATCACTTCGTAATCTAGTCTGATACCTCCTCGGTATGACTCGCAAGTCCTGACATCAAGATAGATGTTCCTCAGAGGTACCGGAGAGGGTAGGACCACCGTACCCAGACGCGGCTATACTCGTGAGAGTGATAACCCACGTAGGCGGCTGGCGCTAGAGCCTCACTCGTGCTGAGTCCACCCGAAGAGCGCTCCTCGACAAAGACTTCACTTGGGGAGTGCTCGGGTTGACTTAACAAAGGTGGTCGCGTCCCGCGAGATCACGCTCACCTAAGTAGGTCTACTAACTAACTATGTAACACGTGCGTGCCACACCCGCAGGATTCCGGTACCACGATAGCTAATCGAGTGTCAGGCCCAGTGCACCAACTATCCCCTCCCGTATTATGCACACACGGTGGTGTCATACATGCGTTCACCTAGCGGTGACAGCCAGCAATGGCGCCCCTGATTAGAGGTAAAATACTGGGAAAGCCATTCCAAAGTAACCTCCGAAATTGGGTCTCACTCATACATTGGGGTTGCATCCTCCTATACTCACCCCTGCTTATATGAGTAGCATCCCCACGATTATCACGCTATTTCGCCTTGCTCTACAACGAACAGCCGTCAGACCCTGAACTACATAAATGGCATCTGATACATAACCATGTCCCGCCCTCTAAACTCGCACGACTAGCCTCACTTCACATCATTCTCGAGTCAAGGCTGCTCCCCGTTGGGAAACGCACAATCACATGTAGCGGATGCAAGCTAGAGCGCCTCAAGCGCCAACCGCACACAAAAACGTCACACCAGTACCCTCTCGGCAAATTAATCACATCTGACATCTGCGGCCCCCTGCCACACACTTCAGCACAGCAAAACCTCTACTTCGTCACCTTCTCTGAACTATACAGCCGATACCTGCTCCTCCACTTCAGCAAAAACCGACAGGGCCTCTCCAAAATCGTGGCATGCGCCCTGCCATTCTTCCAGAGCGCGACAGGAACGTCTCCCACCATATTCATCTCGTACAACGCAAAAGAATCTTGATCAAAGCGCTCCAGCAAATACTCTCCGCACAATGCACAAGCCAAGTTACAGCCACAGCATGTGCACGACGGCAAAATGGCATCGCTGAGCGTATCAATCAAACACTATCCTCCGTTGCGAGAGCTAATCTCATACAGAGTAGCCTTGGCGATGAACATTGGGAAGATGCAATCCGTGACACTGCTTTCAAATACAAACTGATCCCACATTCCTCTACCGGCAGAACACCACACGAAGCCAAATTCGGCTCCCCGGCCAAGCCGCGCGCACTACACGCCCTTGGATGACTTGGATATGCCTTACTGCCCACCAGTGCCCAGTTACAATCCAAGCTGGAAAGCAGAGGAATAACTTGCAGATACATGTACGCCGTCACCTCTCAAAACATCCTCGTCATGGCTCTTGGCGCAGGAAGATACATACAAACTCCGAAAACAGACTTTCACCCATTTTCTCGATCTACAGAGCCCGTGGAATCAAATTCCAACGCATTTAACAACCACATTCTGCACCCCACGCCAGGGACAATCATAAACACCACTCGAGCACCAACAAGCCGCAAACAGGCAAACAAGTACCCGACGCCCACCAATTGGCAACAGCACACAACGAAGAGCTCGCGAAGCTCGACAAGCTGAAAGCTGTTAAGTAGATGCCGTAGAAACAGCTCCCAAAGAGACTGATCCAACTTACCATGACTTAAAAATACAAACGCACACCAGAAGGATTTATCATGAGCCGCAATCCCAGATGCTCAGTCCGCGGGGACAGAATGATACCTCACAAGGATTTCAATTGGGATGAAACCGCTGCCCACCTCTCACAGAAATCCATGGTTCGGCTGATATCGGCACGGGCTGCACGACACGGATTGGAACTTGAACACCTCGACATAAAATCAGCCTTCACGCACGAGAAGTACCAACGCACGATTCCTCTATATGTTCGACAACATCCAAAATTTGATGGCTCATACACGCATCAAGAACCAGGCGGTCAGCTGATACTCAATCTCTCTGGAGCTGCTCCAGCCGGACACTATTATCTTGAAGAAGGGTGGAAATACCTACAGTCTCTCGACTTCCAACAATCCACCGACGACCATGCACTCTTTGTCGCTGGGACCGCCACCAATCAGTACACCATTTTCGTCCTAAATATAGACGAATTCATCATTGCGGCTACTCACCGACACAGAATAGATAACCTTTTCTCCCGGCTCCAGCAAAGTATGCGATCAAACAATTTGGGCTCGCCGACCCAATATCTCGGATGGAAAATCACCACAGACGACAACGCCGCAATATCCATATCGAAACCGCATACTTTGCAACAAATTCTTACACTGCTTGGCTTAGAAAAGGCCGATGGCAAACGCATCCCGTACACATCCGGCTTTGGATATCATCCGCCCGACGCCAACGACGTACTCTCGTCGAAGTCGAAAAGTCTATACGTACAGTTGATCGGTTGACTCAGATGGCTCTCAGAGGGCACGCGGCCAGGCATTGCATTTTTTACCGCAAAGCTGGCTCTTGCCTTAACAAACCCAACTGAACTCCATTGGAAACATATCAAATCAGTAGGCCGATAACTGAAAGGCACCACCACCCACGGACTGCACTATCCACGAAGTGTCCCAATCACAAAGCTTACGTCGAACTCCGAAACCGACTTCGCCGCCGACATAGGAACGCGATGTTTCACATCAGCCCTAAGAGAACGGGAACGCTACGAGTGGCCTACAAAAAACCTTGAAATCTGGCTCATTGGCGTTCTATAGGCGTACGTTAGATCGAGATATTGGCGTACAATTTTGGCCTTCTACGCCATTTGTGCGCCATGGGTCGTATAGGTCACGAATGGCATACGTATGGTAAACATGCGTTGTACGCCAGTAGTGTAATTATTGTACCTTACTCTATTAGCGTGCAAGTGGCGTAGGAGCCCAAAATTGTACGCCAATCGCTCGACCTAATTTACGCCTATAGAACGCCATTGAGCCAGATTTCAAGGTTTTTTGTACGCCACTCGTAGCGTTTCAGTTCTTCTAGGGCAGGGGCTACCCATTTCTTGAATAAAAGTCTCATAGATTGGTCCTCCAGCAAACAATCCGTACCCGCACTGGTTGTGTGTGTGAAGCGGAGTACTATGCCGCCACCGCTGGCACACGCGACGCCGTCATGTTCAGAAGAATCCTGTTTTTCATCGGATTTTCCTTGCCGATCCCGACACCTTTGAAAATGGACAACCAGGCAGCCATAGGCGCTGCCCTTCAGCAAGGCTCTACAAAGCGACGCAAGTATATGGACCTCAGACATCACTTCCTCCGCCATCATATCCGAAAGCGAAACATCAAGCCGGAGCACGTACCGTCCGCCTGACAACGCTCTGACATCATGACGAAACCCTTACTTCCGCAACAGTTTGAGGGCAACGTACAATTACTCAGCCTCCG
Source organism: Gracilaria domingensis (assembly GCA_022539475.1). NCBI lineage: Eukaryota > Rhodophyta > Florideophyceae > Gracilariales > Gracilariaceae > Gracilaria > Gracilaria domingensis. The sequence goes on along the minus strand of VCMS01000511.1, from coordinate 4,922 downwards.
GCCGTTGCGCCATATCCACAAGCGCTGGAGGCGACTTGCGCTCATCAGGGGGTGTGTTTTCACGCATCAATTGATGCTTTCATACCAGATAAGCGCCGGTCGCCCCCGGCCAACAGATGTTATCACGCTGCTATCACGGCCACATAGAGTGGCCACGTAGCAACCCCAAATAAAGGGCTTGCCCGCCGGCGACTGCCGACGGTGCGGCCATCCATCTTTCCTGCTCTCACACGATGACGTGGATCAGGACCCGGAATGTGTGCATGTGAACCACTATTGGGTTGCTTGGATGGAGTGAATTTTTTAGTAATTTTAGAAATATCCCGTGAGTTTTGGTCCAACACTGTCAGAACTGCATAGGATGGGAGGTGTGGAGCAAACCCGATTCTGAGGGTGTTTTGAGGAAGAAGCTCTTCATATACGAGCGATGCGCCAGTGCACGTGGCACTTGAAGTTATGAGGTGCATCCCCTATGGGAGCCTTCAACCGTTGGTTAATTTAATCTTAATTAGCACCCGTAGAGGGGCGTGCATGGGCCAAGGCCCCTGGCTGGGCGTGGACACGTGGGGGTGAATGGCTTGTGCACAAGTGGAGTATTTTGGGGAATATTTTAGTTTTGTTTTTATTTTGGCACCCTAACAGTGGGGTTGCGTACGTGTGCAACCCGTACGGGTGTGCACTACTGTAATCAGTCGACCGGCTCTGCACCTGGGTACCTAAAGGTGCAGGGGCGGCTGGACACCACCTGACGGTAAAGCAACCGAGCCTCTCCTTCGAGAAATGCCACTCGGATCAGAGGGCACTTGAGACTCATCTTGAGTGTGGGCTCTAGGCGTTACTGCCCTTGCCGGTGTACTACTCCACCCGGAGGGTCACCTCAAGAGATATAAGTACGCGTACTCTCCTTGGGACGCCTAAAAAATCTGCGTATACCGTGTGGTATTGGTATCTATTATTACTATTAATTCCTGATTGCAGGACAGATCTCCGCCCCAGTATTGGGTTGCTTCTTGGTTTTTTCTTGTTCTTTTTTCCAGACCTCGGGCCTGCTGCCTGCGTGTGCACCGCCCGCGTCTCCTCTATGGAGCATCTCTTTTTCCCTTATTTCTCGGCCTACGCCTCCCCTCGGAGTATCTGGCTCACCCCTTCTCGAGTATTTCTCACTTCCCAACCGTCCTCGGCTGGTGATTCTCCTGATATTAGACTTTCCGCAATCACCTCTGTAGGTTTTCCGCAGTACATTACTGGTTTTACACCCAGGTCCTCGGTGTCAACAGAGGCTCGTCCACCCAGTTACCATCGCCCAAGAAGCAGGACTTCGTACATCCTGTGCGTGTTACATCCGTTCTGAGTCTGCACCACAAGTGGTCTCCTGACTTAGAAGTCGAATTATGGGAAGATCACCTTTTTCAGGTTGGTTTAGAAGTGGAATTACCCACCTTGGTGGTTGGAAAGACCCTTATCGGGTAGATCTGACCTCTACCCCGCATTCCGGAATCATTTGGTTGTTTTTGGTACTCTTCCCGTCCTTGGGACGCATATCTGCAGAATACCTCCCCCTTCACGAGGAAACTCGAGCAACAGATCAGTCTAAAGGAGTGGAGCAGCACCCCCTGCTGCCCCGCGCTCCCGTAGGTCTGTTCCCGAGACTGGAGATATCGATCGCGATCCGAACGGTCGGAATGCAGCCTCAGCCGTTTTCGTACCGCAGGAGCTTTCTAGAGTACCGATACCGGTCATGGAACCTCCTCCTGTGGAGCCTACACCGCTGGTGGAAACGCCTTCACAGGCAGCCCGCCTCGAAGCGCTGGACTCGGGTGAGTACACCTTATTGGACTCACGATTGAGTGTTATCAACATCTTCCTCGTGGATCTTCTTAAACAACAAACCGAACTTCGGCATCGTCTCCAAGATGCCCATGTTAGGGATTACTCGGGAGAAATTCGACTCCTGCGTAAGGATGTGAACTCCATTTTGGAGTGTCTTGGAGAACCCGCTGTGTTCAGAGCGGAGTATGCCGCTTTTATTGAAGAAGCTCGGGTGAGCCCCACTCGCTTACAGAGTCGTTTGGAAAACATAGAGGCTATCATCCGCATGGATGAGGCTGTAGCCAAAGAATACCCAATCGCCTCAGAAGGCTCAGCTCACCGCTCAATGAAGCGCAAATCCCGGAAGTCCAAAAGGAAAGTTCACGCATATTCAGATTCGTCCGATTCTGACTCCTCCATCCAATCGTCGGGTACCTCGACATCTTCTTCATCCTCGTCGAACAGGAAAGGTAGTCACCGACGTCGGTCTCGAGCGACACGTTCTAAGGCGACCTTTGTCACCCAGGGGGCCATTCGCTCCCGTGCTAAGGGAAAGAGACACAAGGGGCTCAGGGAGTTGAAACCATCGAATCCGTTATACCTAAAACTGCTTTCATACCGTTATTATCGGTTACAGAACGCCTCAGGCGAATTCAATGCCCATAGCACGGGGCGAGTGAAGTATTACATCCGCCGAATGCAGATCACTCTACAGACGAAAGATTTCAGCGGTGACGACCCAATTATGGTGTTGGATTTTGCACGCTTCATGCAGGAAGCGGACATAATCTGTATGAGTGAAGCAAAGACCTATGTGGCCCTCCCATATTTCCTAAAAGGGATGGCAGAAGATCAATTTCACTCCGTTTGGGGATCAGCGAGAACCTCGGAAGGCGGTGTCACGTGTTGGCCCGAAGGCGTTCATTACCTATTGAGGTCGTATGCCAGTGACACTGCGATCCCAGACGCTATTTTGGCCCTACGGGCGACAAAGCAGAATTCGGGGGAAACAGAAACGAGTTATTCAATGCGCTTGAACAAAGCATTTCACCGTTGCGGTAACGTTTATTCCTCAGCTGAAAGGTGCACAATGTTTGTGAAAGTATTGGACCCCGCCATCCGGGCGCTAGTATCCCATTATCGGGAGCAGAACAGAAAGATCTCCTACTTGGAATCGGTTCACTACGTCCAGACTGAGAAATACTTTCCGAGCGAGACGGAAGCCAGCACACAGGCTCAAGAAAGCTCTCCTGGCTGAAGGATCTGAGACATCTCTCTCCCTGTTACAGGATAACCGCCCATCTGTGGACTATGACCAGGTCCAATTGGCGGTAAATCCTATTTCAGTAGGAACTTCGAAGATACTCTCAACCACTACAGGGAAAACAATGGATACAGACCCTGTGGGGTATATGGGGAACTCTAAGGTTCCTGCGCCATCGCTGGCCTACGCCAACAACCACACTCGGTTCGCACACCCAGGATGACGATAAACGACCTCAACGACCAGCGGCTGCACGCTCGCTAGATAAATCGGTGTCGCTGATATGTCACATGTTTTATCAACACGGACATGTCTCACCTCAGTGCTCGTTTCCCTTGAGGGAGATGCCGAAAGTAATCGTACAGTAGGAGTCTTTGACCCCAGAAGAACGGGAACGTGTGCCATCTGCCTCATATGAGGATTCGAAAGCCAAGTACGGGCGACAACAGCCGTCTCAACCTACATCGATACACACCCCAACCATGGGTTGAAGGATTCGACACTGGCAAACGGGGTTCATTTGGAGTCCCGAGGTGGGAATGAACCGCAATCGGAAGTCGAACCTGCCCCGAAAAACTAGACTTGAGAGTCTCCCCTACGGGAGGTGCGTCTTCTGAGTCGAAGCAGAGGACGTCTGAGGCGTCACCGCTTCACTCCCCGGCAATTCGAATCCTCTTCAGGAGGGTTGTTGATACAGATGCTGACTCGAAACTCCTCGGAGTGTTGCATCGACCGTGGATTCTCTCCCGCAATTTGCGAAACCCGGATCGGGTCATGATAATGGCTGAGCGGAATTACAAAGTGTACGCCGACTTAGCTTTATCAAACCAGTACATGGTACGTCAATTATCCGTCTTGGATACAGGCGCTGCGCCCAATCTGATTCACACCGCGTTGATACCACCCGCACTTCGGGAACATATTCGCCACAGTCCGAACTTGGATATCGCCGACACAAATAACTGCCCGATACGCACGGTGGGTCACTTATCTATCGTGATGAGACTCGGAACGTACTTGTTGCACCTGGATTTTGTTGTCTGCAAAGCACTTGCAGCACCCGTTATTCTGGGTTCTCATATTTGTGATCGCTTCTTGGAAGCTATACGCCCCAGGGCCAGAACCGTAGAAATGGTTGATGGCTCGTCGATTGCAATAGTGCGGAAGACATTCCGGAACGCGTCGCGCAAGCGTGTCTCCTTGCCTGTCGCTAAAGAGGCGCCGACACCGAAACCGGTCTCCACCAAACTCAGAATCGCCCAATCCGTTCGGATACCATCGGAATCCCGAGTATAGGTGTCTGTCTCTTCCAAACAGGTCGGGTTGCACATTGTGCAACCCCTGTCAACCCTCTTTACCGAGAAACAACTTGCAGTTGCTAACGAGATTGTTACTATCAGTCCAGAAGAACCCTTAAAGGTGCGAATCGCCAACTTTGGCCATTCTGACCAATGGCTGGTGAAGAATCAAATTATCGGGTCCGACTTACCTCACCTCACCGCTATCGTACCAACGAAGATACCTGTCTCGGAAGTGCTTGGCCTGACCGACCCTAAGGAGGGGGAGGGCACTGCTCCTGCTTCTCATTCGTAGGAGAGAGGTGACTTCACGAACCCTGACAATTCATCGGTTGTTTCTAATCCGACCGCGTCAGAGGTGAAGGCCACACCACCTGGCTCTCAATTTAAGGATCCTGTTAAGGAGTTTGAAAACTGGACTTGTCTCACGTCCCAGAATCTCATCGAGAGAAATTGGCAAGACATGTTGCGTGAATTCACCCGCATGGGGAATGGTTCCGTTGGCACCATCAGGATCACGGAAACCACGCATTGAATCTACTACCGAACAC
>VCMS01000510.1:14482-36067 GCA_022539475.1 Gracilaria domingensis | reverse complement strand
CTGCGGTGAAGTGCATCCGTTCTTCGGGCTGCGAGAGCCAAACTCGCGACGCGTGCGCGAAATGACAAGCGTTGAAATCGGCGGGCGAGTTTCAAAGCGGTAGATCGAGAAGCAAAAGACGATAGCGGTTGCGGCGCGCGTTGGCGGCCGCGGCGTGCAATGCGAAAGTAGGCGGGAGAGGCGCTGGGCGCTGCGCTGAACTCAGCAAATGCTACCATACTGGAAGCGGCGGTGTGCGGCGAGCGAAGCGGATCGATAAGGTGCACGCGTTGACCGCCGGCGAGTCAGGCACTCGCCGGAACGGTCGTGCATTTTTTTTTGGTGCCAAGCGCCGCAACGAGCGGCGCGACTATGCACCGCTGCAACGCCGTCACAAATGTGGCGCGCGCTCTCTGCGCTCGCCTCGCAAGAGGTCTCCGGCGCGTAACACAGATGGACCAGCGCCTTATGTGGATTGCGCATCCGCGTCTGGAAGGGGACCTTTTATGATCTCATCTTCCTCTTCTTGCACAGCCGTTTCGTGCTGAACCGTCTGTTTCGGCGCAGAAGTTCCCCTTGTGTCGACGGTCTAATTCATCGCAGGAGATGCCCTTTTCGACGCAGTGGGCTTCGTAGCGGAGGTAGACTTTGTTTGGCCTGTCCGCTTCGTAGCTGGGGATGATCTTGTCTCCATAGTCCGCTTCGTAAGAGACGACGGACTGGCCTGCGGAGGTGCTACTGGTGTGCTACCTCTCGGTGTTGATGAACTTCGAATTGGCTCCGTGCGGCTTGTCGGCGTCATCATCTCACTCATATCGCTCACCGTTCGTCGCTTGGACGCTGGAATGCTAGCTGCCACCAGTTCCATCATTTTCTCATCTTAAAGAGCGGCCGTCCGGAGATCCTGGATGTATTGTGGAAGATCCAGGCCCTCCGCCCGGTAAGGGTAGAATGTCTGACCGCTTCGACTGATGAAAACATTATGAACCACCACAAGACCTGGGTCCAATTGCTTCCCGTTCAACTCGCGGCGTAGAACACTTCCAATTCCATGCAACAACGCTTCCCCGACTATCGCCTTTCCTTCATTCTCAATATCCATCTGGAGAGAAACCCGCATTCCACCTTGCAATGATCGAGTGCTCCGCCCAGTGCGAGGAGTCACGCTTTGCGTACGCTTTCGAACACGAGTTGGCTTCATGTTGAACAGCTATTGCAGTGAAAGGTGTACATCAACAATACGCTCGCTCTGGACGATACAAGAACGGAGGCGAGCCTTCAAATGGCGACTTACGCTGGGCACTCCCGGTTTCGGCAGCTCCTCCCAGCGCACTGCCATTCTCGTCCGTGTCCTGTCCGTGGCCGCTCGCACGCTGATTGTACGCTTTAGAGTCGTGGAGTTCGCGCAATGATGACTCACGCGAGCAATGGTCGCCCCTAGAAGAATTTAATAACTACGATATTGACACTATTGGCGTACTAATGGTATTTACAAGTGGCGTACAAAATATGCTTCGAAATTAATACGAAAGTGCTACCCATGGTTACAACTGGCGTACAAGTGGCGTACTGGACTAGATTTGTGCGCCAGTTGTTCGCCAATAGCGTCAGTCGGGTACGCCACATGTCAAAAAATCAAGGAGCTCACAGGGACAATATGCCTACCGTTAATGAACAATATTTGCACTAGATGCATACCAAAGTTACATGAAGACTAAACTTAAGTACGACATTTCTTAAAACGGAGTAGCACAAAAGGAAGTCCGGTGTACGACAGATGTAGCTCAAGATCGTCACTTTACTTTTTCTAAATTTACATGATGTTCAAAATCGTGCTGCCTATTCTAGTCCTGGAACTATACCTTCCAAGCCATCTTTCTTGTTCAAGGAGAGCAGGAAATCAAGTCCGGGTTTCACCCAATCCTTTTCTCCTAATGACTTCGATATTACAATTGACATCATCGGGAAGAACCGTCCTTGGTGACCTGCTGCGGTTGAACCTCCTCCTCAGTTGAGACCAGAGCATTGTATGAACTGCAGTATCTTCGATGAAGATGACCTTGACTGAGCGATGATGTTTTGGTTACCCGCATCGAGCACTTTGTCTGCTCACAATTCAAAAGTGATTGTTATACCAGTATCCACAGTGTGAATAACCGATAGAAACGAACCATGAATTGTAGGGAAAGCTGTGACCAAGACGAGGGCGAAAGTCATGTGTCGAACGAGCATTGGCGATCAAGAACGAAATAGGGCGGCATGTGCGCACACCCAAAACCAATACACAAAAGCTTAAAAGCAAGAATCATTTGGTAGCCGGCTTGGAAGGCAGTATGCACTTCTTGCTGCGTCTGGAAAAGCAGGAGAAGGAAGAGAATCCGACGCCCCCAGCAGGCTGCCAGCGATGAAGTATCGCTAGCTACCATTTGCAAAGTACAAAGAGCATGCGCACTGTGGCCCGTGTTGTACAGAAATCAACGAAAACTCCATCGTCGATGAGAGATGATTGACACCATCGAGCACAAATTTTCACTGTGAAAGTGTACGAAAGAACAGCGGAAGTGGCGCTTCACTTGCGTCTCGGAGCGTCGTTGTTCAGAGATCTCGAGGTGATCGGGGGTATGTACCATCCCACTCCTTCGCCAGCAATGGGCCTCCGCGCCCAAGCCGGTTGTAAGCCACATGCAAAGAGCACTGGAGAGCCACTCAGCGATCGTGATACATCTTCTTTCAACGGAAGTTCCGTCTTCTTTCCATTCATCTCAGCTAACCTCATTCGCATGACCTGTGCTAGCCTGTTACAGCGCACCGCCAAAACTCTTCATGGATACACGAGCCCTGTCTGTTCGCAAGTCCCGCTTGCCCTTCTTGTTGCGAAGAGACAAGCCCCTCCATCGTCGGTAAGCTCAGCCATATTTTCAACGAGTTCTCGCCGAGTTCTTACCTTGACAGTATACGTCACGTACCCCGTAACCGCTACCTCGTTCCTGAAACGCGCAGGTGTGGTACGCTGCTGTCGCCTTCCTTTCGCTACCTGGACACTGTCGTACAGCCATATCTTCGCTTGCCAATCGATGCTAATATTTTGTTGAAACATTGTTTCCTCCAGATGGAGTTCTTCTAAGTCCTCCATATATACATCTTGCCCCAGTTGAGCACGAAAATAGCTGGAGCAACGATGGGAGTTCAAGACCTTTCCATTCGTGCAGGCGATGGGAATGATTTGAAAAGAGTGCAACGTGAAGCGCTTCTGCGTGCGGCGTACCCCTTCTTAGAACGTAACCATCTTTCTCTGCGTTAGCAGCTTGTTTAGGTGCGTCGCTTCATGCTCCAACCAGCACAAGGACATAACCACGGCCATGCTGTCTCTGAAATGCACCTCCTGTTGTCTATAGATACAGTTCAAACATGCGCGACTCTGACAACGAGTGGGTGCTGCTCAAGCGTCGAGAGTACAAGCAAGCGATCAACACCAATGAAGCCATGACACGCCCTTCTTGTAGCAATCAATCTCAGCCTAGCTCTACAAGCAGTGGGATAACAAAGGTATTGTGACCTTATTGCATGGACACGATACACTTGGAACACCCGATAACTGCTGGTGTAAACTCTCTAAGAGTTTATTACTGCAATGTTGCGTACCCAGTAATAGTCGTTAGCAAGGCAGATGGCAAGGTCGCGGTCGCAAAGGGACGCCTGGCTCGAAATCACGCTCGTTGGGCTACTGGTTATCCAGAGAGTCTTACGTAGTCCCGTTGCAAAGCCACTTTCCCCGTCCATAAGTTGTTCGTTCGGTAGCCATCTCATTCTCTGCACGGGCGCAAACAAACGCGCAGTAGCATGCACGACGTAGGTCGAAGTCACGCTCTGAAGACGCTTCTGGCTTAACATCGTCAGCCTTGATTCAAATTATGATCCATACCTCTCATAAGCAGCAGTGCGAAACCAATGGCTTCTCTCATTATGCAAAATTGCCCCAAGTTGATGCCTCAGTGAACGAATGAGTGCGTGTAGCGAGAAGAAGAGCTGCAGCTGGGAAGACCTTGGTGCCTTGCAACGTCAATCACTGTGTGAATTAGAACCGAGGCCGCGTTCATAATCCATAAACCATGTTCGTGCCGTCCGCGTTGGCTGTAAGATGATCCCTCCGAGTCGTAGGGAAAGGCTCGCAGCGAGACGTGCTCCGCTCCAGGCATAAACTGCTATACAAGACGGAGCCTAGTGGTCTAGAGGGTGAGATGAAATGTTGAACAGGGAAGCGGTAGATAGTATCAGGAGAGGAGAGCGCCGGCGAGCGGCACACAACGGCTTTTCGTCCAATGTGAACGGAAATTGTTGCTTGTGGTAGGTTTCTTTTCAACCACGTTCGGACTCTGAACTTCGGAGTGAAAAAGGTTCTTCCCTTTTCCAAAACTTTTTGATCTTTCGAGTAAACCTGAACTACCAGAACTTTTCGAAAACTTTTCCTTCTTTCCAGACACCATTAGTGAGGCCATCATGTCAGCATCTACGACAACGAACGTCTTCAAAAGACCAGTAACATACACAGGCACAAACTCAGACGAACTCCCTGCCACAACCATCTTTTACCTAACAAACTTCAGATTTCCCTGTGCAGCCTCTTTCGTGAGGATTTTGACAAGCCTCCGAGTTGAAGAGACAAATCTTCTGGAAACCACTTGGTTCCCGTCAACAAACCCTGAGAATGCCGAAGATCGTCAATGATGTAAGTCCTTTGGCTTGTGGAGGTTGCAGATCTAGGATACTGGATCTGGACGACTCCAACAGGATGGCTCATAGAGCAGACACTTTCTATAGTGCGACAAGGAAACAAGCTCTCATCGTCAACAGATGATCGACAATACACCTGTCCCTGCCTCCCAGTCTGTAAAGAACGAGTTGCCCAGTCAGCAAGTACAAGCTTGTGGGTAGTCCCATTTAGAGTGTGCTTGAAAAATGCCAACACCCTACCGTAGTAAACAGTAGCGTGAGTGTCATTCCCATCACGAAACACTCCAGAAAAGTAGCAAGACTTCCGTTCGTTTCTCGATACAGTATGATAGGTCCACGGCATAAGCAACCTTGTTTTCTCGTCCTTAGCACGAGAGAAAACCGATATTGTTTCTTCACTTGCCAAAAAATTGGCGGCTTCACTTGTGGAAACGCCAAGAACAGTAGCATAGTACCGGGCCAGCAGCGACATTAGATTGGGAAATGAATCCTGTCCCACAGTAACTGATGAAATGCGAGAAGGCGGTAGGAAATAAAATCGACTCATGTCAGCATCATAGTAGACCTCTGGGTTACCTTCTGCGTTCGAAAGGTCGGAGTCTTCATCTTCTTCTGGAGCAAGATGAGGGATGACAGTTCCGTATTGCAGACTGTACAACGAGGCTGCCGCGTGGTACTTGATCTTCTCATTCACAGATTGAGCAAACAAATACTTAGCATTTGTAACCCGATTCAGCTGGCCAATATAATTCTCTATGGTCCATTGACCCAACAAAGAGACTGGCCCACAATCTCGGATACATTGACTTAGATGTAGAAGCAAGTGATAGACGTATCTGCACATATGGACCCGCTCTCTCTTGTTCTGGTAGTAATGATTGACAAAATGATGATAGAACTCGCGAGAAAGTCGCTCAATATCACAAACAAGATCCTCCGTGAGGCTCCATTGACACACTCTTTGGACCAGTTGCACAAATAAGTACCACCCGTCTAATGTTTTCTCTGGTATCCATCCGTCCAAAACGACCACGCTGGTTGAAGTCACAAAGAATTTCCACTCCGCTGCCTTCCAAAGTCCCTTTTTGTCGAGTCCACGTGGTGCTCTGCAATAGTCGGAGCCAAAACCTCTTCTGCAAGAGCGAATATTCTCATTGACGGCCTTGAGCACCCTAGGACTGGTAAGGCATCCTAGTTCCGGATGGCGGCCAGAGTCGTTCATCCATATTGAGATCATATCGCGAGCCACATTTTCGAAGAGAAGATGCATTATGTCAATTGGGAATGAGCTGAATGCCCGTACAGTTGGTATGCTTAAGAAGGGTGTCATAGTGATGCTCGAAAATCCATGATGTTTTAGCTGACGCTGTAGTTCCTGGTTGGTCATTGTGCTACTTTGCATCTGTAACTCTTCGTACGCACTAAGAACTTCACTGTGCGATCGCATGGGAAGATTGTCCACTTCCCAAAGTACTTTCAAGTTCGGAACATTGGTTCTCGCTCTTGTTGTTCGAGATATTGCTCCTTCCTCAACCAAAGTGGGAGGAAAATATGTGTGGTTTTGGTAGATCCCGCGAATGGAGCAGAAGCGACACGGCACAAGTCCGTTTGCTCCCTTCAGATGGGTGAGCTTCTTCATGGCAGGTAGATCAGCAAGAACGAAAAGTAGATGAACTCGTACTCGCGTTACCTCTCCGTTCCACAGTCTTACTCTTCGCCCGACACTATGCAGGTCTTGAAGCTCTGAAAGAAACGGATGAAGAAAGGACGTAAGATCCTTTGGCTCATTCGGACCGGGAATGATAAACAAAGGCAGGAGGCGTTTGATCTTGAACCTTTCAGACGGCGGAAGGTTAAGAACTGTACAAACGAATGGCCAGTACGTGTAGTCGTCGGATCGAAAAGGTTGAACTCCATCTGCAGAAATGGAAAGAAAGATGTCGTTCTGAACGCTTTCCGGTCCACCTAAGTCACTTACAATATCCCTGAAGATCTTTCCGGAGAAGAAGTCTCTGTAGCCTCCAGTCGTCTCACCAAACAAACCCTTCCTAAAGTAGTCAAAGAGTCTTGGACCTTCAATTGGGCTTGCCAAAAGTCGTTGCAACCTACACCATATTGAAATGTATTCATATGTGGCAAACGTTGCACCATCAGGCTGAGAACAGTAGCTACAATTGGTTACAGAATGATCCGTTCTCACGCGAAGTGCCTTATGAAATCTACCACAGCACGGATGCTCACTCGATTCAACACCAGAATTTCGCAGCAATGCCTCTCTTACGCCTTTGAATGAAGAGTAACGAAGATGTGGCTCATCTTGAACTGTTGTATCTCGGATATAATCCTCCATGAAACTGTCGGAAACAGCATGCTTAATCCCCAGTCCTAGTACCTTGGAGTGCTTCTGCATGAAGATTCTGAACTTGAAATCTCTGCAAACTGGATAACCACTTGATATAAGAGCATTGGGGTCACTATTGGAAGTTTCAATGGGGTTGTTTGCGGTAGAGCTGGTTGTGCTGCCAGAATAAAGGGAACTCTCTGAGCTCAAAGACATCTCATTTGTTTTTGTTGTGCTCTCATCGTCGGCATCGGTTGAACAATCGATACTGCTATTACGATGGTGGGAAACGCTTTGGGTTGGACTTTTCAAGCTGGATTGAGAAAGCTCTAGTGATACCGAATCATGACTGTTGAGAACACTTATCTCGGCATCTGACAAGCCGAGATGATTTGATTCTCCAACGTGTTCAAGAGCATCCCATACTGCCTGTAACTGTGAGAGATCATGAATAGCTTCTGGAAGTGGTAGAAAGATTGTCTTTCCGGATTCCAATGCCTCATTTTGCGATTGAGATCTGTGCTTCATTGCGGTCTGCCTCGACACCATCTTCCCAGGATAACAACGACAATGGTAACTGGCATGACAAATATAACCGAGGGAAACCATAGTTGTAAGATGAGGGGCTAAACGGTATACTGAGACGTATCGATACGTGTCGGAACCACCTAAGAATGTGAGGCACCTTAGGAACGCAGATAAGACAACAGAAAAGATGGAGATTCGATTGAGAGTAATGCGGTCTCCTTAAACGCTGGTGACCTGAATCGAAGAGATGATCCAAATTAAATTGATGCTGCAGTTTCGTTTCGAAGAGGAAGACCCAAGCGCAAAGACAAAACGCAGGGAATCGATATTAAACTTATCAGGACTGGACGGCTACCATATGTGTCATCCAGGATCCAAACTTCGGCGAGTGCTCAGCGCACCTGGCGCCATTTCAACATCAATTATTAGTTCTTGTCCCATTCGAACCCTTCCATCGACGCATATCGACCGTTATGGTGCTCCTGGGTGGTAACATAGTTCTGCTTGATCCACAGAGAGACCGTACTGCTAAGGAAACCAGCAGTTTTAGCATCGGTCAAATGATGGAGCTCGCGATAAAGGCTCACAACGACGGTCTTGATGAAGCCCATGAAAGTCGTCTTGAGTTCTCCTCAACTCCGAGAAAGTATTCCGTAAATGTCTTGGCCACCGTTGGGCGGAAGTTGCAGACCTGTCGCGTATTCGCGAAGCATATTGGCAAAAGAAGCTACCGTTCCATCCAGAAGTGCACGCCACCCTATCTATTCAACGAAGCCGTTGAACAGGTGGTAACGCACGTGAACCAAAAGCACAGGCTCTTGGCGTATACAGAGGGTGACTGGGGTGCTGTAAAGTCAATTATCCAGAAGCTGAGAAATGCTGTTGCGCATAGCAACGCAGACAAGAAGGCGGCATCGGGTAAGGGAAAGAAGGATCACGAAGAACCAGGGCCGACAAAGAAGAACGTTTCAGCCATGTCCAAGAAGAAGAGTGTTAAGAAATCCCATAAGGAGAGGAGAGATCGAGTGCGATCTCTCGGAAGAGAACGTTCATGTGATGTAGGAAAGTCTGGTGTTCGAAGAGGAAAGAATCGCAGGAGTAGTCGTGAAGATGATACGAGTGGGAGAGAGTTGACTGGAGAAAGAAACGATCGTAAGAGAACCCGAGACTCTGATGGCGAGAGTTCTTCCGCTCATCACGCGCTTGTATCCAGAACGAAGATAAGACGTCTCAACCCAATTGTTAAAGCAAACAGAAGAGTGTCTCCCATAGCGGAAAGTTCATCAGATGATGACACAGAGCTGAATATTCGGGGAACAGGTCGCCGTTTAGAACCCGTTCAACCACCACAATTGTGCGAGGATGATAACTATTCCACAGATAAGACCTCTGTGAGCCGTACTTCTCAAGAGGTATCGGCAAAGCGCAATGATGAGAACAGCAATGTAGAGGTAGTTACGCAAGCAAAGGGTGACAAAGAGGGAAGGAAGAACAGACGCACTGGATCACTGACCAAAGCACGAAGAATTATAGTCGAGGACAATGATGAAATAACTCCCATTCATAACCAGCCGAAGAAGAGAAGTATAAACCCTTTTGCTCTCGATGATGATACAGCCAGCAAAACGTGCTGTGTTGAGGGTTGCAATATGACTGGCGCGACAGCTCATATCTGTCAGATGTGCAAAAATCCGATGCACAACTTGTGCGGTATGCGAGTCCTTCGCGAAGCATATGTGGAAGGACAGTTCATTTGTTCTCTCAAATGTTTAGGATCTTATTTGCGTCAGATTTCTCCGAACTGAATATCAAGTGATGCCAAGGAGAGTTGGGTCATTTCGTGTAGCAGATCTTGTATATGAATCTAGTCATCTCAAAGTGATAAAGAATTTTCTTCATTCTATTATAAAATTCTTCTCTTACAGAGCACAACCAGGTAGTCATTGAGGATGCAACATACGCAACCAAAAACGGAAGGGAATAGATGCGAATCTCTTAGCTGCAGTCGTTGCATAACAACATAGGTGGTACTCCCAGAGATGCGGTTTCGTAATGCGCCGCGCAGCAGCTTGACGCCGGAGTTGCAGCTGAGTTGGCGATGACATAAGTGTTGTTCAGCGCGAGTACAACTGGTGTGCCGACTTGGGCCAGATCCAGAATTGTGGAGACGGTGGGGTGGCAATGACTTGGATGTGACTTCGATCGATAAGCACGTCTCGCTATTTGTAGCGGCAGCGTCGAGTGATCGCGAGATACCGTGAACGACACAAGATCTTCCCACAGTCGTTCCCATCGCCGCTGACCTCCTCAGATTTTTGTACCTCAGCCACGGTAATCCAAATCAATCATGTTCTGGCTGTCTAAAAAATACAACCATGTGCCAAAAAAAGCTGCCTTATTTTCAGTAATATTTGTACGTAAAAATTCAAACGTGTGCTTTGTTGAGTGGGCAATAATCACCGGACGCGAAACCAAGTAGGGCGTATTCTTTGGCTGCGTGCGCAAGACCGAATTATCCAAGTACTCAGAGCAGAGATGATGGCCACATCGATTCCGACTCGTGAGACTGACGTAGAACAGCCATGTCTCTAAATCACTCTTCCTCTTCCGCTCTTATGTTATCAAATAATGAAACCCAGAATGGAAAAGCAGCCCTTGTCTCTTACTCATCTTCTTCATCGGAAACCAAATCCAGTTCACAATGCAGTTTGCAGAGTGCATCGTTCGGGGAAAGCGGAGCTGTTCTCGTTCCTAGGCAAATTATGCCGTCTGACGTGCAGACGTTTTCAATTAACATAAGGAGAGCTACAGATCTGGATTCGTTCACACGTCTTAGCAGACACACTACTGAAAATGTGTCAGGAGTTTGCAGAGCTGTTTTTCAGAGCACACACACTGCTGCTAGTGAACCAATGCGCACAAAGGTAAACAAGGGTTCATCCAGAGAAGCCATTAGGAAGAGAAGGTATAGAAGGGATCCCAGAAACCGTGAAATGGAAAACAAGAAACGGAGAGAACGTTACAAAAAAAAACAACTCCAATGTACCTCGAGCCTGGTACAGAAATTCGACCCTGCTCCCAGTCCACAAGTGAGTGGAGGTTTTATTCCTTACGAACGAAACATCTGCATTCCGAGTCGCGTGAGCCGTACGTATTGCGAGGGAGAGTTGCAAATTGTGCAGATTCTCAAACGGTATGAGATTGAGACATGGCATTATAAGTGGAATCCCAACATACAAGGGGAAGATTGCGAGGGAAAGATGTACGCTTTGGAAAACATATTGGGAGAACAGTCCGTTGTGAATGTTCAGGAAGAGGGGTGAGGCATACCAGTGTTTGTCAAACTGTTGAGTCGTGCGCTGTTGGGAATTTGTGTCATAACGCAAATTATGTTCGCTTGTGAGCTCGTCCCGGGTATTAGAAGCATATGAAGACCATGATTCTAGTAAAGACAAAGCTTGCTTTTTATGTACATCACGTGAAGATGCTCTGTGATCATAGAAAACAGAAGTGCCTTTGTCTGCCGAAACATCCCTTTCCCATACCTTTTCGATAGGACGTATACAAATATACCGCGTACGCAGACCATGCGAATGAACGCTCAGCCTCCTCCTTCCTCTCGGTTTGTGCACTCTTCTATCAACGTTTCCCCCTCTTCTGCAATTGCTGCGCGCTTGTTCCTTCTGTTTGTTTGTGTCGTAGCGCTATTTTCCGTCTTTTCACCAAGCTTACCTCCGTCCCTGCCAATTGAACTTCCGAGCGCGATGAGAGATGCCACGGAATCACTTGTAGAGGATCAGGTTCCTGCGGTGAAAAACCTGGGATTCCGACTACTTGCTTCCTTGAACGAGCCTGATTCACTGCTTATTCACCGTATTCAATTGCATCTGCGCTATCGCTCGTCTCTGTTGGATCTGCTCCTTCCTCTCAAACTCAATCAGAGTTCGAGTCGCTACTGGCGTCGGGGGCTTCGAAACCGATTGCCGCGGTTACAACTGCCGACAAGTCTGTCACTCTCCACTCTGCTTCTGCTGCGGTTCTGACATCTGTTGTGTTTCCATCCTACAAAAATGCGATTGTGTCTGCTGGCATAGAACTAATTGCCAATCCTACGTCTGCGAAGCTTATTAACGATTGGATATCGAAGGCCACGACAGGCAGAATCAATAACTTGTTCAATGAACTCCCATATCCTTTCGTCGGAGTATTGATCAATGCCAAATTCTTTCAAGCATCATGGTCCACAGCCTTTGACCCGGCCAAAACCCGAGAACTGCCTTTCAATCAAGTTGAACAACAATGCGCGTCGAAGGTGGACGCGCCAGCGCCGCGGTTGTTGCTCACGCCCGACATGTATGATTAGTAGCACCGCGTCGCCATGTCGCGGAATACGCGCATGCTCACGGCGTCCTTCACGTCGAACACGCTTTTCGTCGCCGCCGTGCGTCGACTCAATACCTCGCCGCTTTCGCAGTCCATGTCGTCGCGGCGCATACTGGTGCATATGAAACGTTCCTTGAGCATGCGTTCCAGCCACACAAGCGCTTCGATAATCCACTTCCACTCGCCTTGTCCGTCCGCCCAAACTGATAGTTTGGCGCCCATTCATCCCTTGTTCCCACGCCAACGTCATGGACATCTCCTTTGACGGAAGCTTGTTGTAGTCATATGTACCAGGCGGTACCACGTATATGCTGCGTTCGCGTCGAGTACCACCTCGCACCGAGATGATTCCGTGCAGTAGACATGATGAGGGTGGTGAAGGAAAAGTCTTCTTATGCAGAATGCACCCTGCCCAACGGGAAAAGCTTGCAAATGGCACAACTGTCTTACGGAGATGGTTCTCTCGCTGCTACGTTCGTTTTACCGAACGGTAGAGAGGCGTTTTTCGCGTGCTCGTTCACTGATGAGGATGGATGGGTATGGGCCCAGGTTGCAAACGTGACAGACAGTGATGCGGAAACACAGCTACTCGGCTGTGTGAGCGGTACTGAGAAGGCGATTTACCGTCTGTCGGAGGAGATTGTGGAGATTGTGGAGGACAACACACACACACACAGCATTATGTAGATGTTCGCGTGTCGTGGACGCAAGGGCCACTGGACGAATTTCCGCAGGATCTCTCGATTTTAACGAGCCGGAACCTGACGGCGGACGCAAGTAACAGGGCGTTCCACGTGTATGAGGTGAAGGTACTGAATGAAAGCGGGCTGGATTGCTACCTTCCAGGCAGAGTGATGGCGGGGGACGATATGGCGCACAACGGATGGTGCGGGCGGGAAAGGAAGGAGCAGCAGCAGAAGGAGGTGACGATGTACCACACAGCGCTGACCATGGACATGTTTGGCGTGCTGAACAGCACACAGCCACAGCGTGGCCAACTGGAGAACGTAAGCACCACAAGGATGGTAGGCATTACGTACGGGGGCAGCCTGGGCTTCAACGGCGGCGAAAATAAGCGCCAAGGGGCTGGTGAACTATATGCCGCAGATGCGTCGCACCATGTTGCCGTCGGAACTGGCACGCTTGGTGCTGTACTCGCTGGCGCACAACGTGAGCGTGACGGCGCAGTCGGGCAGGCGGCTGGCGCGCACGGAGGTGCCGCTGGGCGTGCTGGCGGTCGGCGGCGCGGAAGTGGCGGTGGTGGCGGTGGCGGCGGCGTGGCGGTGGCGGCGGCGTGGCGGTGGCGGCGGCGTGGCGGTGGCGGTGGCGCGGCGTCCAGCTGCCCAACACTGTCGGCGGCCTCGCGCGCTGCTGGGCGCTCGTGCACGGCGCGGACGTGCTGCGGCTCGCGCTGCGCCGCAGCGAGGGCGGCGTGCGCCGCTTCGCACCGGCGCTCGTTGCGACGTCCAAGGATGTTCCTAGACGATGGTTTAGCACGGTCAATGAAATGATCTGGAGCGTTCACCGCATGTTGACGAACATTCCGGGTGCTATAGAGCGCTTGAACAAGTATCTGTTACCGCACGCAGCAGCTCGTCCCAAAAGGCGCGCCGTTTCGCATGGCCGCCACACGTGTGCCACGTCGCGGGGCAGCCGTGCGCGCCGTCAAGGCCGCCGCGCCGCTCCGCTGGCGCCGCAGCCGCCGGCCGCGCGCCCCGCCATGGACGCCAAGCTGCAGACGGTGGAGGCCGCGCTCAACGCGCTGCTGCTGGCGCGCGACGAGCGCTGCAGAAGGTCGTGTCGCGTCTGCTTCCCACGCTGCTGTCCGCGCTCAGCACCCCGTCGCCCGCCGCGCGCGCCAAGTGTATCCAGGTGCTGCACCACATCAACGTGCGCATTCGCTCGCACCCGCAGCTGCAGCTGCCGTTTTCGCACGTGCTTTCCGTCGCCACTGCCCCCGATGCCGCGCTGCTCACCGCCAACTTCGCCGTGCAGGGCGGCTATCTGGCGAAGTGTTTTGATCGTTTGCCGCACGCGGACAAGGCCGCGGCGTTGCCCGAGCTGCTTGGTGCCGCTACGCGCTTGTAGTCGCCGCAGAATCGAGACGTGCTGCACTTTTTGGCGCTGCGCGCGCTGGCGGGCGCTTCCGAGCTCAGTCCTGCGCGCGTGCCGTTCAGTTTGTGGAAGCGTGTTAAACGCTGTGATGCTCGCGCCGTGGATGCGTTTTTCTCGTATGCGCGGCTTGCGCTTCGTGCAAAGATCAAGTCTCCGCTGTCGGAGCAAATGTTGTTGGCTGTCATTCGCCTTGCGTCGGAGTACGCCACCATTGAGCATGACGCGTCGCGCGCCGCGCGCGTGTTTGCGCACTTTTTGGTCGCTGCCGGCAGCGCTAGTGGCTCTGCACTGGTTGCGGCGGGCGAAGATGCCATGAAGAGGGTGGATGCATGTGATGTGCTCGCCGCTGCCGATCCAACCATTGCCGCAACGCTGTTTGAGTTGTTCAATGATGCGCTGGCTCCAGTGACTGTCAGGATTGTCTTGCTTGCCAAGGGCTTGCTGAGGGTGACGCTTTGTGCCAATTGCTTTCCGGAGGTGTTTGATGTCTTTCGACACAGTTTGTTTACGCCGGGCATCCCAACCACGTTTCAGGCGTTGGGCATGCAGTTTGTTTCGTTTGTTGTCGCCAATTGTGATGATGATGTGTTGTTGGCCAATTCGAAGCACTTTGTTGAGCTCATGCTCAACTTGGTCAATAATCAAACCGACAGAGCGCCGTCGTTTTCGGATACGCTTCGCGCCTTTGGCTATACCGCGCTGTCCGACCTGGCCTTGCGCATTCCGTCTCTGGTGCTGGACGACGCTGTGTCGTTACAGCTGTTCTTCTCGGGCTCTCTGTCGCGTACGCATCAGCCGCAGGTCAGGAACTCTGCGTCTCAAGCGCTCATCACTCTTTTGCGCATCGTCACTATCTCCGAGCAAGACACTACGCAGTTACGCACTGTTGTGCTTGCCACGCTCATGGACGCTATTGCCGACGAGCATGATCTTTCCATACGAGCCAGGGACGCGGCTGTACACTGGGCGAATGAGTGCTTTGCGTTTACGGAGGCTGATGCTCGCTTGATCAACATCGTCGCGTGTGCTGACAACAGTGAGCGCGTATCCCAGCTGGCAGCCGTTGGACTGAAGCCACGAAAGATTGCGCGGGATCCCACACTGCGCCACGAGAAGCCTCTATTGAAGAGCGCATTCCCTGACTTTAGACACAATGTCGCAGTGTATACGTCTCACTGCGAGCGCCACGAACCGCGCAGCAAGTCGGCTGCTGTATATCTACACTTCTGTCTCAAGTGCTTGATCCACAAGCTCACTCCTCAACGACGAATACAGCTCTTGCCTGCCGGCGAGATTGATTTGTTTTTGAGCGCCGATCCGTCGATGTTGGACGCTTTGAACGTGGCATTACGCACAGCGCAACAAGTCTTTTTGCACCCCGACCCAAATCAGAGGCAAGACCTGCTGACATCCGCACTGTCTATTGATTTGCTTGCCTCGAACACAGCGTCGCTGAGGGAACAAGTTGCGCAAGCCTTTCAACACAGACTGGACGACTTGTTCAAACTGATTGCTCGTAAGTCTGCTTTGGGCGACGTTGTCGTCGCGCGCGCCGTTTCTAATCTCGTAGGCGTCTGCGCTGATGCGCTCTCCATGGAGGAGATAGAGCAACTCGTCACGCGCTTTGGCGCAGGGCTTGAACCGAACCAGTCTGGAGTCGCTTCTGGCAGGCACGGCGAGGATGAACGGGTGGCGAGAATAATGGCCAGTGGCCAGATCATTTGCTCCGCAGCGAGGCGAGCGGACGTGATATGGCATGAATTAGAGAACACCCCGATCTCTCAAGTTACGGCGCGTATTTCCAAGAGGATAATGCTCCCAATAGAATCATCCGAGATTGTCCGGGCTGCAGCGTGCGAGGCGGTGGCAGATATTGGAACCAGAAAGCAACTGCCGCTGTCGCCAGCTTCCCGAGAGAGGATTCTGTCTAAACTAACAGGCATCCTCAAGTTGTCGTCTTCGCCGTCCAAGGTAGTTCAAGCCGCGTCAAATGCGTTGGGAAAGATCTGCGTTGGGGAGCCCAGAACGTCTTTCCAGAGGAAGGCTCTGGAGGGCCTGCTACATGTCTTCCGGGAGCGAAAGGAAGACGACATTCGCTTCTCTGCTGCCGAGTGTCTGGTCCGATGCATCTCCGCATTGGACGTCCCTTCACCCTCTGCACATGAGGAAACAAGTACCGATGTGTCCAAATCTAGCGGGACAGCAGATTCGAGCGAGTTGCAGAGTATAACAGAACTCAGGGAGCACAGCTACGGTGTGCGAGAGAGGATCTACGACGATGCTGACCAGAGCAAGGTTTCTTTGTTGCCTGAGACAGTCAAAACGATCATGTCGCTGGTCTTTGACGAAAGGCCAAACGCACGACCAGGTGGATTTGTATGTCTGTTAACGTTTATCAAGTTGTTCGCGGACAGATCAGAGAGTGAGAAGTACACATTTGCAACCACCGCGGACGAAGCGCGAATCACTCAGGAGCAACAGTTGCTTCTGGATCTTCTGCCAGATGTACAAAAGGCGTTTACTGTGTTCTTGTCAGATCGATCCGACTTCACGCAACAGATGGCCTCTTACGGCATTGCGTTGGTGTACAACATATGCCCCCCAAAGGATCAACAAGTTCTTGTTGGAAACCTTGTCCGATCTTTGACGGCAGGCAAGCGAGCTGCTGCGACGGTCCCGGGCGATCAAGGCGTATTGCTGGAATTCAGCGGCGTGGACGTTCAATCAAAGTCGGCTGGCGCGCCGTCTGGGACGTATAAAGAGCTCTGCAGTCTTGCTCAGGACATGGGTCAACCCGAACTTGTGTATAAGTTCATGGATCTTGCCGGCCATGCCGCGCTTTGGAACAGTCGCAAGGGCGCCGCATTGGCTGGTAGTGCGCTGTTGAATAATGAAATCGCGGCCGAACATCTTCGGCCGCACGTGAAGAACCTTTTGCCACGGTTGTATGTGTATTGCCATGATCCAACTGAGAGCGTCCGCATTGCTATGGGTTCCATTATATCGGCCGTTGTCAAAGAGTCTGGTCACGGCTCAGTGGCAGAAGCTATAAAGGCAAACTTGCCGGCGGTAACTGAGCATTGCATCAAGTCAATCGTTTCGAGGCAATGACGTTCACGAGAAGCGGGGTGCGCAGCGCTTCGGGACGTGCTTACGTCTCGCACATGGGAGGAAGTGAAAGACTCGTTGAAGGATTTCTGGTACCACAGGCTGAGGGCTATGGATGACATCAAGGAAAGTGTGCGCAAGAGCGCTCAGGGGACTGGAAGAGCACTCTCGAACTCTCTATACATCTATGTAATCCAGGGTATGTTGGTGAGGAAAACTCGGCTCAAGCTGTTGGCGTTGTGCTGTCAGTGCTAATGACGTCTATCACACACAGCGCAGAGGAGGAGAGAGCACTTGTGTCCAAGACTCTGTCTGAGATCATAAGGCATGGAGGAACGGCACTGCGGTCGTCTCTGCCGGATTTGATTGCGAATTTGTTGGAAATAGCGACGGAGCTGGAGCCGCAAATCTTGAACTACGCGGAGTATCATGTGGCATCACCGGAGGAACTGTAGAACGCTCGGGTCACTGCGGCAAGTATGTAATCGTCCTCTTTGATCGAATCACTTGAAAAGTTGGGAGGGCAAGTTGATGAGACAATCGCCGCCGAGGTGGTTTCCAATCTTGCCCGACTAGCTCGCATAGGAGTGGGATTTCCGACACGCGCAGCGACAGCGAGGTTGATTTCGAGCGTTCTCCAATCCAGAGCGGTGGTCATGGAACCGTACGCTTCAAAGCTTCTGTTTCCGGCGGCAAACGCTGCTGGTATGGAGCGAAATGCTATGCTTCGAAAGGCATGGTGCAACGCTGCTGGTAGAGCATCTAAGTTGTGCCGCGTCGATGAAGTTGGAAAGTACTGCCAACAAATTAGCAAGAAGGGCACATCGGAAGACCCTCGGGATCGTTCGCTTGCCTCATCACTGGCTGCTGGGTTGTGGCGAATGGCTCCCGATACTGCTCAGCAGCACGCCAGCTCAATACTGCATCTGGCATACATGGGACGACGTGAAACAGACGATGATGCAGGAGATGCCAGCAAGAACTGGAAAGATATCTGGGATGAAGGGGCGCCGATTACTCAGGCCGGGCATCGTTTGTACGAAAGGGAGATTGTTGAAATATGTGAGCAACGTCTATCTACTTCTGCTTAGTACCGCGTAAAGAGAAGCGCTGCAGCCACGCTAGGGGACCTGGCCAACGCGTCGAATGACACAGTGGATGTGCAGTTCATGTCTCGAAGCGCCAAGCGTTGTTGATGGTGCTTCCGGGTCATATTTGGGAAGGACAACATGTTCCCATTGAAGCCATTGGGTCTCTGGCAGATTCTTGCTTGAGTGCATCTCTGTGGGAGGCGTGCGGAGGGGGCACAACTGTCGTGCAGGCTCTGCTCTCCGAATCCCATCGAGGGAAGAAGGACTATCGCATTGCAGCCATTGATGCAGCGGGTAAAGTGCTGGTGAACACTCGGGAAACCGTGTGCATGTACGAGGAAGTCAAACACCATTTGTCAGAAATGGTGTCACCAAGCTCGTCCGATGTGAATGCCAGCGTACCAAACGTATCGCGTATGGCGTGGGTAACTGGGTCTGATGCGGATGCTGTTGATCCTCGCAATAAGGCGCGAAAGGCGCAGAGGCTGCATTGCAAAGCGGCGATCCAATGTCTGCAATCTGCAGTCAACGGGAGAGCGGGAATGGAGAAGCAAATAGAACACATACAAGATCTTCTCTGTGTGTTTGAGGAACTGATGCAGAACGATTGGGACGTCCGACTAGTTGTACTGCAAGCGGCTGAGAGGTTGTCCGAACGCTTCTCAACAAATGAACTGCAATTTGGAGACTCCATGGAACGACGGGAGGCATTGACGAAACGATTAGTAATCCTCAGCAAAAACGGCGTTCACGAACCCAAGTACAACATGCTAAGAAAGAGCGGGTTAGCAATTCTTGATCACCTGGCGAAAGTTATCTCAGATTCTGCGACAATGAAAGATATGATTGGAGAAGACACATTGGCAGCGATCAAGAGGTCTCGGAGCGAAGATTCCGAACCTGGTGTGCGATCTGTCGCTATAAGACTGTGTACAGTGTTTGGGGTTTCGTGATGATTGTGTCAGTTGTGGTACAAGCATAACTCGATGCTGAGAAGTAGAGCTCAGTTAAGACAAGGATTGGCTAATCTGTGTTTATATTTCTACCTGGTGACTGACTGTCCATCGACAATCAATAACTCAACGCATGCCGTTCGCTTAGACGCTGCCCCTTTGACTCTAGGTAAGCTTAGAACGCAGCAAGTTTGTTGCATTCGCGTTTACATACATGCGATGTAGCTTGTCGATAGATGCAGTGCTTGGGACCTCGGGTGAGCACCAGCCGCATATGCCCCTTCTGTTCAAGCCGAGTGCATTGCGTCGCCCTAATCCCAAATACGGGAATTGAAAGAGTTGTGGGTTCTGCTGCTGCCGCTGTTGAAGCGAGGGGTCAAAAAGGACGATACTCAAGCGTGACGAGGCGCTTTTCGATCAAGTTTTTGTTCTACTTGATGCTCTCAGTACCCTTCACAGCAAGGAGCAATTTCTTCCCCATTCTGTTGCATCTCGACTAGCGAGGGTGTGCGACCACTCTCCCTCTGTGACAGGCGTTGAGTGGTTTCAATCTCACGCGATCAAGACTGTATGTATGATTTTCTCGTCGTATCCAGACCACCGTGTTCAAATCCTTGACGGTGTCAGGGAGGCAGCGAGTTCTGTTCCTGCTGCGAGAAGGAATTTACGATTCTTCAAACTCGCAGAAGACCAGACTACTGTAAGAGCGTCATCGGCTCTCTTCGCGCGGTTTGTTTGTATTGCAAGCAGTGATCCTGTTCGAAACCTCCCGGTCCGTTCGAAGTCACGTACAACATCATCTGCTCAGAATGACCTGGTGTCGGTGAGAAAGGCAAGGCACGGTCGTGCGTTGAAAGCGTCTGTACACGTTCTCGACCCACTTTTGGTTCGAGCGTGCTCGGATCGTGACCATGAGTATAGAACGGCGTTCTCTAGTCTTCTTGAGGATTTGCTTGTCTTTTGTGGACGGCCAGAATGGCCATCTATGGAGCTGAGTTTGCAGACATTGTCTGTCGCCGTCATCACTCGACCTCGGTCTCCTGAAGACAAAACGGTGCATACCAAGTGCATGTTCTTTGATGTGTTGGGCTCTCTTGCTTCAAGGATTTGAGATCTGTATGACATCGATGTATTGAAAGAGATCGAACAGTCCGTATCTTTTGACATCAAAGTGGAAGTTCTTGAGAAGGAGAGAGAGACATTGTTACTTTTCCTCGATCCCAAGCCATCTCTTCAAGTAGCTGCTGCCAATTCCTTTTATGACGGCTTTTTCCTCGTTGATGACCACCAGGTTGCCAAGAAACAAAAAAGACGGGCCCAGATTATGAACCAGGAACGAAATATGGGCGATCCTCAGGATGACGAGGAAGTTATCGATGGCCAGGATGGATGCGCAGATGTCGAAAACAGCGCAATGACGGCATTGGAAGAGATTTCAAGAAGGCGAGCCGAACACGTAGCAGCTTGCCGCATGAGAAATGAAGAGATAACTTGCAGCGATGCGTTAAGAGCAGCATGCTTCATTGGCAAGAACAGAAGTTTCACTTCAGGCTTTGGCACAATACTACAATCTATACTAGATGGTCTTCATTACAGCGCACCTACCGTTCGCGTGAAGTCTATCAAAGCTCTTTCTTCCATCGATAATGCTTGTCGAGGTCTTTTATGTCACTTGCTAAATGTTTTTAGTTATATTGAGGCTAGTTGCCGCGATGTATGGACTTTGGCACGAGATGCCGCTTTTGACCTTATTGGCCGCTCGTTGCTACAGCATAGTGGTCCAGAACAATCGGTCGGCATTGAGGGTTTGAAGGATGGTGAGAAGCGTGATCCTGTCCTTATGTCCAAGATCTTGTCCGTGGTGGAGAAGCGCTTGTGTGATACCGCGACCTTTGTAAGAGAACGAGCGATATCGATAATCCGATCCATTCTCATGGGACCTTGCAGAAAGCTGAAGAACTTTGCTTGGAGGCTGAAACTCCTACCGCTGCTCAGACGGGTGTTCGTATACACGAGCAACTGTACGAGATGCTGAGTACGGCGAACATTGAGTACATCAAGTGGGATATGAACCGACATTTGACGAAGATGTCCTCTCAAGACTGGCACAAGGAAAGGCAGGGGGAGATTGGGCATCGATTCATCTTGGGTGTGTACGGGTTGTTTGGACGACTGACTGAGGCGTTCCCGAAGGTGCTGTTCGAAAGTTGTTCTGGTGGTGGGAGTTGGTTCGACGCCGGTTGCTGTACTTCTCGCCACAAATTTGGACGTCTGATAACACGGACGCGCAGTCGCATACGTCGATTCAGTACGGAACATCTTGGTATGCCCCTGTTCGACGATGGGGGCCTCATAT